>JARJLF010001523.1:0-73322 GCA_029378395.1 Mycena leptocephala
TTTTTTTTTTTTTTTTTTTTTTGTGGTACATTGGCCAGTAGCAACTAACAATTGGTTAGCCCATCTGGTTGGTAAAGGTTGGAGTGTTAGCTCCAGAGAGAGTGGTTTCCACCACCAGAGAAATGCATTCCGCACGCCTTAGGGCAGTGTGGGACTGGTCGCGCTATCCAACACCGCGGTTATTTTCTCGTCGGGGCTGGGGTTGTCCAAAAGCACGATTACCCACTAAAACTCTGGGCTCTCGTAACCAATTTGCCGGTAGGCTACGTTCACTGTCCAGGATTCCGGACCAGGTCTCGAGGACCAGTTTACTGGCCATCGCGGGGCGCTTTCCACGCATTGGCCTATTTGCTAGCGTAATGTCCACCTGTAATCTTTGATTTATTGCAAACTTCCACTTGTTTATAATTTCTTCTTCGGCTGCTGGTGCACCCGCCCGAGAGATAACTCGGTCATTCCGGAGTTTCCAGATTAGATATGCGGATTCGGACATCAAAATCCGATATAGCCGTTGCGAGCCACGTTTAAGCTTGCCCTTGTCGTCACGGAATTCAGCGAGGCCGCACCCAAGTATTGTGCCTAAAGACACAGCTGGCCATGTTGACTCTCTCTCTAGCCATAATGTTTCAGCAGCCTTCCATATAATCTCTTGCCCGGGGCTCGTACAACCGGTTAAGATGTGCTCAAGATCTTCCACCGTCTCGCACTCTTTGCACAAGGCGCGGTCTTCGCACTCTGGTATGTGTGTCCAGTAATTTCCTATTCTATGTGCATTGTGAAGGCCTTTCCAAAGGAACTGCGCGTTCCGTGGAAGTATATCTCTCACTGTCGCGGCCTTCCATATGTCAGCGTCGGACACAATTCTGCCAACACATTTTCAGTCGCTCGGCGTACAACCTCCAGCTTTTTTACTGTTGATGGCCTCGGGGCCAGTGCCTTCACTTTCTCCTCTCTTATGCTTCGATAGAAAATGCGTTGACGATTCTCTTGTAGGCTGAGTCCAGGGAGGGCTGTGCCCTGTGGCAGCGTAAGGTCCCAGACCCGGCAATCGAGGTTCTCGCGGCCCTTTTTGCTAGTTTGGCTGCATGCCCGCACATTGTCCTTTCGTGCGTGCCTGGCTTCGCGACTCGAAATATTGTGGGCGCCTTCCGCGCCTTGAGTTCTGCTGCCAAGCAGCGTAATACATCGCGGTATTGTACTCCTACCCATCCTATGCTCTCCCAGCCGGAGAGCTTTTTATTCATTGCATCTTGCACATACTTTTGTGTGCTAACCACGGTAAGTTTCGTTGTCGTATTCACACTTCGTACAGCTTCTAATGCAGCGTAAAGCTCAGCTGCGTATGGGGAGCGGTTCCCGGAAGTTGGTAAACACTTTCCCATGTTTCGGGTGTCACCTTCTTTGGTGAATAAGCCTGATGCCGCACAGGCCATTTTCCGTGGTGGTGTATGTATTGCCCCGGCAATGTACATCACTTCAGATTCGGGGGCTTGTATTGCTGCTGCTCGCCGGCGGATTTGTGGATCCGCGCGCTCTTTTGGCTCGCCCTCTCTGCGAGTCATCACACGGAGGCCTTGACCGAGGTTGGTAATGGCCCCTGGTGGCGAAAAGAATTCAGAGTCCTCGCCGGGGTCAGGGGGTGCGGCCACGCTGGGTGGCGCTATTGTTATTCCAAGCTGTGGAACCCATTTGGGTAGTATTTGTCTCAGACGGGAGGCGGAAGCAGTGGCACATGCGTGAGGATTCAGGCAGCCTCTTGCTCTGTCCCCATCACACTCGTCGCACGCGCATTGGGCACGCGCATTGTGCAGTGGGTTATTTAAGCGCTGGGCTATTTCTAGTCCATTGCCGACTTTCATCGCGGAATGCTTTCCTCGTAGGCATTTCGCCTTTTTCCCATTATTGTCTTGTCGTTTCAAGGGGTCTTCGCCGGGGTGGTGCCACAATGGCATTTCCCTCTGGACTTCATCCGATGGGTGAACTGTTGCGAAGTTAACGCCGTACTTGTTTATGCATCTTATCATGGTCTTGTGTAGCGCCGGGGGATCCCGTTGGTTGACCTTTATGTTTTGTATCATAAGGTTCGTCTTAGCCTCTTCTGCTACCGATGGTGATTTGACCGTACGTTTCGACAGGCCGTGGAGCGCTAGTGATGCCCAGTGTGCTCGCTTTTGCGGATTATCTTCAGTGAGTGCTGCAGTTTTGAGCATCAGAAGAGCCTCGTTCCTGCTTTCTATGTCAAGCATCCCTATGCCTCCGAGTTCCCGTGGGGCTAGTAACGTGTCGCGAGAGATCATGGATGACTTTGAGTCATTCATGAACTCTTTCTGCGCCTTAAGTATGTGTTTTGTTACCGCTGCTGGCATGCCGTTGACTTGTGCCAGGTACTGCGAGCGGGAGCCGGCCACTATTTGGTCAATGTTTTTCCTCATGTTCAAGGTAGGGTTCAGGTTTGCCCAGCGCTCATAATCTGAGTCGATTTTTTCCAAACCGGAGTCCACACGCCAAAGGCGTCTACGTCATTTCCGATAAAACTTCCTAATATTCGTACTGCTTCCCCTTCTTTCGCTATGTGGATGTTGGCCGGGATCTGGTTGTCCTCGGGGTGAAGGCATCTAGTCTCAAGGAGGCGGGCCCTGAACTCCGGGGTTCCAAATGGAATGATTTCAGTTTTAGTAATGTTGAAACGGGCCCCCGATGCGAGACACCACTTATCCAGTACCCTATTTAGATCGTCGAAATTGTCATGCTCACTCAGGTATGCTGTGGTGTCATCTGCAAATAGTTGGACTACGGCCTTTTCTGCTACACCGGGTATGTTGTATCCCCTTAGGCCGGATTCCGTAACATTGCTGCTAGTGGTTCTATTGCCAGGTTAAATAGCAGGCAAGATAGCGGGTCGCCTTGGCGGACTCCACGTATAACTCGGAATGATGAGCTCATTTCACCGTTAACGATTACGTGCGTATCGGCGAATTTGTACAGGGATTTTATGGTGTTAATGAACATTTCTGGAAGCCCATGTTTCCGGAGTGTGTCCCACAGATATGGATGTAGTGTCTTGTCGTACGCCTTCTCCTGGTCAAGCGCTACAATGACCCCATTTTGGAGGTCGTCCTCAGAGTATTCTACTACTTCCATGGCGAGGTAGATAGCATCTGTAATTTTACGTCCTTTCATAAAACCAGATTGATCTTTATGTATAAGGTACGGGGCAACTCTACTCAGCTTGTTCGCTAATGCTTTGGTAAATATTTTATAGTCAGAGTTCAGTACTGTGATAGGCCTGTAGTTGGCTATATCTGTCGGGTCCTTCTTCTTAAAAGAGGACACATCCATCCCAGGGAGAACTCTGTCCCCTCAGCCATACCGAATTCTTCAATGTCATTGTATACCCAGGTGAGTACTTTTACGATGTTGCATGTCCTCTTTGGGGGTGTTCTGTCATTCGTATTTTTCGCATTTTCTTTGTCGATGGAGTCAAGACGGCGCCAGAATTCAGTTGCAAACCCATTTATACCAGCTGCTTTTCCAGGTGCGGCTTCCAAAAGGGCCTTCAGTACGTCATCTTCGGTGAGCTTTTCGGACAATGGCTTCATGTCTACCCCACCGTTGATGTTCGGTAGTGAGGCAAGTGCCTCTTCTCTGGCTTCTTCACGCTCATTTTGAGTCACATTTATGTCATCAGACTGAATGCCGTTGTGGTAATCGCGGGCAATCTCTGCCATTTCGGAGGAACGTCGACTTCCTTTCTCTGGTGCGATATCTGTTCTGCGGAGGTACGTTATGGTGTCCCTCGGCTTTGTCTCTTTACTGAGACTTACAGCATACTTCGTTATATGGTTTAGTTCTGTAAAGCCCCGAACTCTAGTTTCCAGTCGTTGGCGCTCTCGCTGCCGATCAACTAAGTCGTCAATTTTCTTCTCGATTGCGGCTACTAACCCGGCTATCTCTTCTGGTGACCTGTCTGCTACCACTCGGGAGGTTTCCGTACGAGGCTGATCACTGCTAGTTTCTTCAGGGTTGGTGTCACCCCCTGTCTCAATGTATGTTCCGGTTGCCTGATTTTCCAGGAGGCTTTCACGTTCCTGTACCAGTACACCTTTTTTCTTTGCTGTCGCACCTACTGCTGTCTTTGATCGAATCTTGGCGTAAATCAAGACAGAATCCTTGAAGGTTTTAAATTTAGTTTGAGCATTGGACGTTTCGGTGCGCTCATCCTGTATTGATTCCTCCAATTCTATCGCTTTCTCCATTGAAAAGCTCATAAATTCTTTATCATATAGTAGGAACTGTGGCATGGTCCATCGTCCTTTACCTATATATGGAGCCCCTGGGGCTGAGATTGTAACCGACACCATGCGGTGGTCGGTGAGGCCCCCAGCTGTGTCCTGAATATCCCAATGTCGGCAAGATTTCATGAGGGTGGGCGAGACAAGGATCTTATCGATGCGGGACAGAGTCCCGCGGGTACTAACGTGAGTATATGCTTTTGTGTCGGGGTTATGTTGCCGCCAACCGTCTTTAACTTCCATCAGACGCATGAAGCGCAAGTATGCAGCCACCACTGCATCAGAGTCCGCGCGGTGCGGCAGTCGGTCGATCGCGTCTGGTACGACATTGAAGTCTCCACCTATGGCATCGGGTACCGGTAGATCTACGGTAAGCCAAAGCTCGCACAGAGTGTTCCAAAATTTAATTTTTTCTTCATCTGATTCAGTTGGGGCATATAGCCCCAGTATTGTCATCGTTCGCGTCCCATGCCATGGAACCACTGCAAGGATTGCTTTACCAGGTATGAGGTAGTGAACCTTCACTCCTTCGACATTTGTAATCTCCCGGTTCAATACGATAGCTATGCCTTTCGCAGCGGGATTTTCAGGGTATTCATAATTGAAGATTTTTAGGCGTTTACCCATGAAGCTATCTTGTACTTCTAAGGCCTGAGCGGCCGACATATGCGTCTCAGAGACAATTAATGCACCTATCTTCTCTTCGCGCATCATGCGGTGGATCCCATGCCACTTGTGGCTGTCTTGAGACAGTGAGGTTGCTTTAATACCATTTATATTGATGGCCTTCAGATTTATTTCAGCTCTGGTGTTGCGGCCTATTCTAGGGTTTCCAATTTGTTGTTTTTCCCTCTTTCTGTTGAAGAACGCAGGAGCATGGTCCTCGTCCTGGGGGCATCCCCTCGGCGCACGTTGTCGCCGTGAGCCAGAGGCTCCGTCCTGCACTTGGGCATTTGCAGCCGTGTCCCGGGTGCGGGGGCCAGGCGCGTTCCTTCTCGCTTGATTTCTTGCCGTACTTGGGTTACCCCTTGCTCGGCTGATCTCTCGCGGGTTGGAAGGCGGGTCCGTACCCCCAGGTGGCGTGTCCAGATCAACCGTAACCTCGTCTTCACCTTCACGGCGCATACACGCACGCGTGAGTCGTCGCCTTTCGCCAGTCGCAGCAGCAGCCAAAGCAACGGTCGAGCTACTGCCGGGGGGGTCTCGCTGAGAATAGCCGGGGCTAGGCCCCCGGTCGCCCCGGCTCCCGCTGGTTTCACTGTTGTATCTCGTAGCCGGCGGGCACTGACGAGGAGGATGCGCCTGCTCCTCTAAACCCTCTCGCGTTCCAAGAGGGTCCATGGCGCTATATCTTGTATTTATTGGTTGTATGTTCATGGTATTGGAGGTTGGAATAGAAGGATGGTTGTATTTGTGCAGCAACGGCGCAGCAACGCGCGCGCGCTGCATTCGCGGTAGCCTGACTTACAATCCAGATACTGGATTATCTGTATCGTCGTGGCCTCAAGTCAAACTCATAGTAAAGTGGCAAGTACGTGTATTACTCGCGAAAAGGACAGCATAGTATGGTAGCGCGTAACTCTAAATTGTTTCGGTGCAACTAATGTGTACGTGAGGGGGGTTTAAAAGAAATCATCACGTTCACGACGTTTCCCCTTCCCCTTGTGATCTCCTCCCTTCTTCCCCTTCGCATCGCGCCGAGGGTTGTTGCCGGAACCGCCTTGGTGACGGCCTGGTCCGGGGCGGGGGTTGGAGCTGCTAGCGCCGGCAAAGGCGTTGATGCGCATCTGCTCGTGGGCCTTGGCGGCGGCAGCGCGGCTCGCGTCTTCGAGGGCGGTGATGGTGGCGGGGGTAGGGCCGAGCCAACCGGGGAGGTGGGGGAGCGGGCAAAGCGCGGTGGGGTGGTCGATGGACGGGCAGATGTGGCATCTAAAAGCACGCTGGAGGCGGGCCGTACCGTGAAGCGCCGTCATGATTTGGAGTTTGCCAAACAGGCGGCGTAGGCGGCTCCAGTGCTCGCGGATAGTGGTGGGTGGTTCGACGTAGAGGCGCCAGGCGACGGTGTTTGTATTGTTGACGATGAGAACAATGCCTTGCACGGAGACCGAGGTGAGGAAGCGTTCCCACGCCTGTTCCGCGGAGACTTGGGGGCTGAAGGCGTCGCGGTGCGTCTGAACAAACTGGGCGATCTCGCCGTTGTTGCTGACCGCAGCGCGGATGCGGGCCCGGGCGACGTCCGCGCCCGCGGTGGTGTTGGGAAGTGTAAAGCCAGCGAAGACCCCTACGAAGCCGATGATTGGCATGTTGTACGGGAGGGGGTATAGAGTTATGTCGGTCGAGGAAATGATGCGGGCGTCAACGATGGCCTGTGCGAGGGGGGCCGGAATGTCGGCGGTGAGCCAAGGGGCCGGGCTCGTTCCATTCGCGGCAGTAGGCGGGGTGCCGAGGGTGAAGTCGGCGGGGTCAATGTTAATGTAGTTACCGATGGCCTCCCGGATGAGGCCGTGAGTCTTCATGACAGCGCCGTTGCCCCCGCTGACAAAGAGGAAGAACTTGGGGAAAGCCACCTCCTCATACATCCCCAGGAGGTCGGCGGGAACGTCGTGGAAGAGTTGCTCTTCCGAGTACACGATGGCGGGGAGACCCCCTGCCGGCGTAGGGAAGTACGAGCCGCGGGGGGGGTTTCCGTCCGCTGTGAGCCACATGGGGGGCAACCCCTCGCTGGGATCAGGCGCCGGCGCAGCTACAGGAGCGGGTGCGAGCACAGCGGCTGGAGCGGGTGCAGGTATAACGACAGGTGCAACGATGGGTTGCGCGGCGACTGGGGCGGGTCCGGGGGATACAGTGGGCGCAGGGGCGGGGGTGGCAGGGGTGGTCACCGGCGCGACCTCGCGGACGGCGGCGGGTATACCGATGGGAGCGGTCGCAGACGCGGCTATGGATGCGGTAAGTATAGTGGTGGGCTAGTAGAAGGTAGGGGTACCTGTAGCCGCGGCCGCGGCGTAAGGGGCAGGGCCCGCGTCTCCTGCGGAGTTGGAGCGCAGACGTTTACTCGGGGACCCCGCGCCTGCCGCCGCCGGGCGACGGGACGATGAAGCGCCCGCCGTCGCGTGGTCCGATGGCGACGGGAGGCCGAGGGAGGCGGCAATGGCTTGCGCGGTGTCTGCGGCAAGGAAAGGGTCGTCGTTGTCGTTGGCGTGGGTCTCGGCCGCGGTAGGGGCTATGAGACGTGTCAGATGTGGAAAGGGAGCGGTACTGGGCAGCGTACCTGCTTTGACTTTCCCCTTTCCCTTACTTGCCTTGCTGGCCTTGGCGCGGGGTTTAGTCACGGTAGCCGGGGTGGGAGCCGGGAGAGGGGGGAACTCGTCCTCCGAAAGCACCACCACAGAGGCGGGAGAGGGCGCGCGAGCCGGTTGGGGGGTTGGGGCGTCGTCGTGGCGAGGTACACCAGGTGTCGGCAGTGCGTCGCTGTCCCAACCCAGCGCGTCGGCGGTCTGGCTGGGAGCGGGCGAGAGGCTAGCGTAGCGGTTGTTGGAGTCTTCATAGTACATGTCGCTGTTCTCGGAAGGGGTGGGGGAAGTGGTGCGAGCGCTAGTGCCACGGGTGATAGCCATTTGGGTATGGGGAGAGGGTGTTCTGGGTAGATTTAGACTGGGTTTGAGTTCTGTGTGTTGGGGTAGAGAGGATGCGTACCTCCCCCGCGATATTTAATGTGCATTGGGACAAAGAGCGAGAGGGGATTGGGCCCCCAAAGCCTCCGGTGCTGGGTGACGCGTTGGACAGGACATCGCCGATGCGCGATTTTGCGTGAAAAGGATCGATGCGCGAGGCGGGTGATTCTGAAGATAATGAAATGATAAAACATTCTTGAGAAGTGGGACCTACCGTCGTGGCGTTGTCCGGGAACGGTTTGCTGACAAAGAGGACCTGCTCGACGACCAGCATCGAGAGTGTCTTTCTTTGTGCAGGAGGGCGCCGAGGTCGTCGTCGAGGCGTATTACGCCGACGAGGAGCGGACGTGGTAGATGGGATGAGAGAAAGGTGTGGAACGTGGGTGAAACGTGTTGCTGTTCTTCGACGTTTCGTGGGAAGCCGACTGGAAGCCGTCGTATCCACGAGGTGCTCGGTGACTAGAACTATCCCGGGAACCCGCGGCACAAAGACTCCGGATTTAGACTGGGTTTTGCGCCGGGGAGGGGGAGTGGCTCACAACATTGAGGATGGAGGGCTCACTGACCCTGGCCAGGACTCGGTATACAGTGGTCGTGATTGGGGAACGGCCGCGGCGGTGTTAGCGGTCACTAGGTATATGAGGTTACAATCATTGTTCGGGTATGTGGGCGACGTTGCGCCGGACGTCGACGTATTAACGCCACTGGGGGGGTGAACGCTGTCTGTGCGTCTCCGCTAGACTCCGGTGACCAGCGGGCGTCACTTTCATCGTCTTGCGGTCGCGCACACCCCTCCCAACGGCGTGGGAAATCTGACCGTGGTGGTGGTACGGATCAAGGGGCCCCTGAACCCCATTTTTTTTACCTGCAAGCACCCCGTTTGGCGTCGAAATGCTGATTTGCACCTCCGCGCTGCCTGCGACCCGAGGCCGCTTGGGAGCGACTCGGACTATTCTGTGTCGGCTAGGTTTAACAGTGCTCATTGGGCGCGCCCAACGCTGTCTGTGGCGGGTTATCCCCGTTCCTTGACCCCAAGTGCTCGCCTCAGGTATTTCAATGTCGGGATAGCATTATAATAATTTTCATTGTTCACGCCCATGCTGACGCCGTGCCTATTCTCAGCCGCATAAGCCCTTTCCTTTTTTGTTCTCTCAGCAGTCGGAATTGTATAAATTCGCTGCTACTAAGAGGCACTTCCCCACTCAAGTGCTTCCAAATGAGCGACCAGTGTGCCCTCGACGCCAGGGGAAACCCTCTTCCTACTGAAGACATTTTTCCCTACCATTCTGAATCAGATGACACCCCACTGTCGTCGTCCAAAGGCTTGTACTTGTTATTATTCCACAAACACTTGCTCATTGTTTCTCCAGAACCCTGCCGCAGCACCCGCCAGAGGCAAACTGACAAACTGACCCAGTCTCTTGCTGTCGAAAAGCAAGACGAAGATGGAAACTCCATTCCCATCAAGGTCCGTGCACCAGTCCGCAAGGCAGTTCGCCAACCGAACATCATGTTCTCCTCGGACGAGGACGACGACGATTTTGAGGTTTCAGACTCAGACTCAGGTTAGACTCTCCCACAAAGCTGCTTCATCAGTTCTGACTCATACTTCGATTGTCGTAGACTCGAGTGACGACTCTGACTCCTGTCCATCCTTAGTGTCTTTGGACAATGACGAGGTATTATTTTCCCTTCGTTAAACTGACTTCTCGTTATACTGACCGTCGGATAGATTGTGGCAATGTTGCCATCCAAAACCTTCCCTGCCAATGTTCACAGACAGACCATGGACTCTGGCAAGGAGGAGAAGCGCAAGGCAAAGCACGCAAGGGCACGGAAACGTGCCAAAACCAAAAAGCGCAAGCAGAGGGATGACGCTGGGGCCCGGGAAGAGCCTCCCCGCAAGAAATCTCATCGCGCATCTGCTGGGGCGGTCGACAGTGAGGGAAATCCCTCGCATGCTGGGGGTAGCAGGGATGGCGGCAAGGTATGTGTCTTTATGCAGTTAACAATCGTCCTAATCCCTGACTATCCCTCAGACCAGCAGGACGAAAAACCTTATCTACCTCTTTTTTGAGCCCGTAGACATGGGCGCTGATGGGACTGTAGGTTCCCCGGGCGACAGGCATTTCAAGTACTTCCACGGAGCTCGCAAGGTCCTGACAATCACTCGTGCGATGAAATCAAGTCTCAATGGTGTGTACTCAGGTTAGATATTGAGTCAATACTTATTTTGCCAACCACAGGTCTCCAAAGCCATTTGAGGACCAAATTCCCTATTATGTACCGCCTCTACGAGGCCATGAGCCGTCGTTCTTCCCCCCCTACGCAGGAGGAGATCGATCTTGCCCGCGGGGCTACTGTGATGGATGCCGCCGCCGCATCCGAGTATCTTGGCAAAGTTGAAGCTGTCACGGCCAACATTGTGAAATTGTTTGAGGCGCAATCCCGGGCCTCGACGGTGCGCTGGACTCATATGTATTATGTTCTCAAGTCGTATACTTATTAACTTCGTAGGGCGAGTGGGACCAGGCCAAATTTGATTCCCTTCTCACGGAGTGGATTGTCGCAACCGACCAACCATTTGACACGGTTGAGAAGCCCGAGTTTAAACGGCTGCTTCAATACACTCACCACGGGGCAAGCCTTAGCATTCCCAAACGCGATGCTGTTCGCACGAAGATAATGAAGATGGGCGAAGATACAGTTGAAGGAATGCGCCAGATGTTCTCCGTATGTGTATTTTCTTCGGTACCAGTTTCAATCATAAGTACTAAAAGATGCCCAGGCTGGATTCCAAAGTTAGTGTCTCTCTGGATGTTTGGACGTCTAGCAATCAGCACCCTTTCTTTGCCATCATCGTTCATTACATCACAAATGAGGGAAAGCTTGGTGAGCACTTTTTCTATTAATCTACCCAAAAACAATGATGCTCATTGCACTCCAACAGAGGAAACCTTGATTGACTTCCGCGAGTTGCACGGGGAACACTCGGGAGAGAATATGGCCGAGGAAGTTTGGGCATCCCTTGCTTCGTACGGGTTGGAAGACAGGGTACGCAGCGTTGTCACTGATAACGCTCACACACCTTTACCACCGGATTCGTTTGGCGGGACATTGTACTCGGCAAAGAATACAAGTCGCAGATCAAGAGAGCGCGTGCAGCAACAAAAGAAAGACTAAAAAATCATGTATTAGCAAGTGTAGATGGACACCGTCGAAGTATGGTTACTCACAGAAGGCCTGGCAGCGCATGTTAAAGGAAGACTAAAAAACATGCATTAGCAAGTGTAATGGACACCATCGAAGTATGGTTATGCACCAGAGGCTTGGATCAATGGAATGGCCCTCCTAGGTGTCTACAGTGGTAAGCTAAATGTTATAGCTTGGTTCCAGGGCCTATTACGCCGCCTGCTCCAAGGGACAATCCTGTGAATAAATGACGGGTTAGCAGGTTCACTAATAATGGCCGATGGACTGACATTTACACGCAATGGCCGTGCAATTTAAACTGTCTTCGGGTTCAGTGTTAATAGAAAGACCAATTGGCACAAAGACATATACCTCATTCGACGATGTCAACATCCATTGCCCTTAGGCCATCCAATTGACATCTGGAAGGGAGGAAACCATGAAGAGCATAGGCATGACCAATGAGAGCCACGGGACATTGCTCACCTCCAGCGTGGCATCCCGTCGAGGTCAACGGGCGAAGATGTTTTCAGGTGTCGACTGCCGGCCATCTGAGCACTATTTATTCGCTAAAATTCAGCTGTTAGGAGTTGAGAGTGGATTTAACATACGGATGGAAATCTGGGGAGTGGAAGCCAGATTGGAGAAGACGATTGTGGGGGAAAAGGACAAGATGGTTCGTTTTGATGGTATGGTCAAGTTTGTCAAAAGCTTGGCTTCACCCCCACCTGCCATTATTAGCTGGCTCTCGATGTTCGCCGTCCAACAGCGGCCGGGGGAGATTGCAGAAGTGTCCAGGAAAATTTACCAGTGATTTGCTATCCGAATTGAAATATCTGAGATGTCTGCTATGTTTGGCAGATGTCCCAAATCAGAGTCTCAACGTGGCCATTGACTTGAGACGCGTTGTTTGTGTTTGTGTCGTGTATAAAACTTTTGAGATTTATAAACTATTTACAGGCGAGTGTGGGTAAAGTAAAATTAGTAGGATACCTAGGAGCTCCTGGTATGTGCTGGTTTATTTTTCCATAGCCTTGTTCAAAGTTGTGAGCCACCCTTCGACATCTTGCATCAAAGTGAGCGGGATTTTGTTATCGGGCTTGCCATAAGAGACAATGTCCTCGCGGTAGATAGCCTCAAACATACTTTGAGGTTCTGTCAGCTGGATCTGGTCATAAGAGAGCATAAGATGACTTACATTTGTCTTTCTGCAAGATTCATCGTTTGGTAGTATATCGCAATGTTTTTGTCAACCTCCGGCCAAAACTTGTCCTTGGAGTCGTCGTTTGGTTCATCCCCAGCGCCCACGGAGGTTGATCCTGTCTTGTTCAACTCGACAACTATACTGCGCTGAAAAATGATGAGAATAAGAATATTGACAATGATGTGATGCTTACAATAAGTGCGATGCGTAGATAGACAGCGGCAGTGGGCACGGCCGGGGATGTACCAATACAAGCGCGTGTCAAGGTCGCAATATCGACCTTGTCTTTGATTGACGAAACAATTTGAGACAAGAATTAGAATGGGAATACAGGCCATAGAAGCACAAACCTGGGTTTTGATATGGTTGCGCTTCGTTGTCAAGGCCTTACTCAAAACTTGATCAGGACGTCGACACGGCCAGTCTCCATCGCCGGAGGAAGATCGGATATGCCGAGGGCACGCATAACACCCTGAGAGGATGTATGAATAAAACTTGAGCTAGTACCAACGGGAATACACTGACCACAAGTACGGCAGCAATCGTGGGCTGCTCTTTGACATTGCGGTAATTCTTGGCGTTGGAAGCCAGCAAAGCACAGTGAGCATAGTCTTGGCAAGTTTTCTAATGATGAATGAAGTCAAGAAAGAGCGCGCTGCATAGAAATTAATTACTTGTAAGATATCGGACAGCTTATACTTGTTGTCTCCATCTGCCTTGATGGTATTCAAAATATCGCGGCACTGGAGGGCCACGAGATGGACCTGGAACAGGTGGCGCATCGGGTTATATGTCTAGAATGGTTATCAGGAAAACTAATGGAGACAGAAGATAATAGAAGACACGCCTTCAAGAAAATCTCGGCATTGTTGTCCGATTGGCCACTCAAGTTCTTGTGGCGCTTTAAAGCGCGTCCTTCTTCAAGAGTATAAGGCGCGTTGGGGTCGGCCAGACTATTGGGAAGCCCATCGTCCTCGGCGTCGTCACGCGAGCGTACTGTGCCCGTCAACGAGTTCTCAGGTGAGGAACCATCAAGACGCGTCGCGTCGAACGCGTCGTTTGGATTGGTTAGGTTGCGCGCGGCCATCTCTTGATTGAGGCGATCACGGAGTACCTGGGCCTGCACCATTTGGGCAGCATTTAGTGTTGGGGTGCCGCTCATGGTGAAAGTTGAGAGCAAGGGGGATTTGAAACTCCGAAATAGCGAGCTCGACTTTTTAAAGTCACAAAAACACCTGACTGTGACTTGCGCGTGCCGACCTCCCACTCACGGCAAAGAAAGGGGCAAAGCCAAAGGATTTAGGGCCAAGTAAGATTGCTGCAACCCCAGTTTTCATTTTATTTGGACTCACCGAAACATGGTATTATTTGCTCAGATTGTGTCGTTGAGGAGGGCACCGGAAAGGTCTACTGTCTCGCCTGTCACAATTCGTCGGGCGCAAATTTCCCTTCCTTAATCAATAGGAGCTCCTGGGCAACTCACATAAAATCACCCGCACATTCCCTTGCTGTCCAGCAGGTAGCGCAAGCACAAAAACAGCAGGCCGCTACTCACCAGCAATACAACGATCTTTATAACATGCCGAGGACATTTCTGGATACACCATCGCTGCCAACTGACCTGGGTCTTGGCCGCCGAGCTCAGTTCCGGCCAATCCTACTCGACGAGGATACAAATGGCGTTAGTGCAGCCGACTTTCGGGATATAATGATGGAAGAAACCAATTATTTGCGAGCCGTCGATGAGCAGGAGGATTTCCTGGCTAAGAACACCGAAGCTCTTCGGCGTGAGGTAGAAAATTTGCGACTGCGTCATCTAGAGGCCGAATTCGAAGGAGCCGATGATGAAACTATCCCTCAGCTTGCGCAAGAAATCCGAGACAATGGTAAGGACCTTTTTTTTGCTGCCCTTGATTTGTCTTAAGATTGTCGCGCTTGCAGAAATGCTCCGTGCAACCGGCGAGGATGAAGACGAAATCAACAGACATTTCGGGGGTGTTCCAATCGACCATGACTATGCACCATATGGCAACAAAACTGTGAGTATTGCCTCCAAATAAAGAGACATTTGACCGAGGGGAATTTCGGCCTGTTAGATGTGCTATTTAGATATACTCGACAATTTACCGCGTCTGCGGCTTTCCTCCAGTCAACTGAAGATGATTTTGTGGATTATGGACGCTTGTGGAGCCCAGGATGTCCCATCTTTCAACAAATTTAGAGCCATGCAAAAGCACATTCGGAAGACGACGGGTGTTAGAAGTGAGGCACACAAATCGGGTCTGGGAAATTTATTTTACGTCAATGACATCCGGGACCTGATCGCAAAGGCCACTCTTCGATCCTTCCCTCAACTCGGCCATTGACCTTGTCAGCAGGATTTTGCAAACCCAGAGGTCGCACCACATATCCAGAAATACCCTGAGGATGTCGACGGTGGCCCTGTGTCAGAAATCTGGCAAGTCAAGCAGGGGAAATAGCATGACATACCCCTCGATGAGCTCACACCGTCCATCCTTGTTGGCCATGCTCGTTATTATATACATGAGGTTGCTGAGCTGGCTGACGGAAGGTGGATCATTCCTGCCCTCTGGATCGTTTCCAAAGGTAAAACCTACGTTGACTGCAGAGTCTTGGAAAGAAACGTGAGCCTTAGATTGTTGCAAGCCGCCTAATCTGTAGCCCAGAATTTTGAGGTTCTCGTGGTCGAGTCAAAGATCACCCGAATTCCTTTGGATGATTTACGCCTCAACCAAGAGGCACTTGAGAGGCGGCTAGCCCATTCAATTATTTTTCATGGTAGAACATTTATTGCTTGAGGATTGCGTGAGCTCACATAAGTGTAGAACGATACAAAGAATACGCTCAGAAAATTCCAAATCAGTATCGTTCCATTGATAATGGCGAAGATTTGTTCACTGTCTGGGTCCCGGTTTGGGCAGACGACGTGTCCGGGGCAAGGAGCAAACAATATCAAAAACATCCTAATGTGTACACCGCAAACGCAAATTTACCTGGTCAACTCCTGCAGCAAGAATATTTTGTTCGCTTCATTTCCACCTCTCCTCACGCCGGAGCCTTGGAGCAATTGAAAGTAGTCGTTGATCAAGTCAAGTAAGCCTGCATTGCTACCAGATTATATCGTCTTCTGCAGCTGTTTGGACTTTACTAGATCGACACACCTGAAGCCAATGCGCACATACAACGCCGAGACACAGCTCCCATGCAGCTTTCGATTGAATGTACCGGATGGACCCGCCGATAACCCCCAACAAGCAGAAGAGGCTTCACATATCGGCCATCAAGGCAATTATTTCTGTCGGCGTTGTCTTGTTGGTGGAACAAATGAAGAAAAGGAATGTCCAGACGGTTACCATTCCTTTTATGAGGTGAGCCCGTTGACAATTTCTTTATTGTATTCTGACCATGAATACCGTAGGCTGGGCGGCCTCGAAATGTCGAAGATATCCGCCGCTGCGTCCTGTCCCAAATAAGCCTGGCGACCTACGGAGTTGCTTCTCATGTCGACGCCTTACAAACATCGACAGGAACGAAGGACAAGATTGCCCAGCACTGGATCGATATTCTCATCGAGAAATCTCGCGAGATGCAAGCGTCTACGCCTGGTCGGTCCGTAGACGAAATTTCAAATGAACTGCTCGTCTGGCTGGCCGAGGAAACTGATGAGCCATATAACCCCTTATTGGATCTGCCGTGTGCGTTTTTATTTGATTGATTCGTCCTCCCTGGCATTGACTTTCTGTCAGTCTTTGATCCGTCCCAAGACACTCTCGTAGAAATCCTTCACACAATCCTGCTCGGCCATGCAAAATATACATGGTACGAACTTCACCATAACTGGACGGCAGTGCAGCAGGACCTCTTTACTATTCGGCTGCAAGGGACGAACCTCGACGGGCTCCGAGTCCCCCCATCCGGGCTGCATATATGATGCAGTATCGCAACGGCTTGATTGGCAAGCACTTCAAGAGCCTGATGCAGACAATGATATTCCATATCCACGATCTAGTGACACCGGACCAATTTGCCCTCGTCCGTGCTCTTGGTGAGCTTGGACCGATTCTTTGGATGCCTGTGATTGAAGATATGGAGGAATATTTGGTACGCTCTATCATTGTGTTTTATTCGCGCGCAAATCCCAGAATTTACTTTCTTGCCAGGCAGACCTCCAAATATTAATCGACAACATCCTCGACGCGTTCGCTGCAATAGATCCTTCAAAATTTTGATCAAACTCAAGCTTCATGTGCTTGCGCACATCCCAGACTACATCTGTCGGCGAGGGCCATCTGTCCGTTTTTCAACTGAAGTCTTTGAATTCTTCAATGCCATTTTCCGCCTCTGTTCTGTCTTCAGTAATCACCAGGCCCCCAGCCGCGACATCGCAGCCAAGTTTGCTGATCTAGACCGCGTGAAGCATATCCTGAGCGGGGGATATTGGTTTGATGAGAGCGAGTTGGTATGGGTACGCGGAGGAAAAGACGTGCAGCGTATCCTCCGAAATACTCCAATCATTCAGCGGCACCTGGGATGGGCACCACCTCCATTCTGGACTCCTGGGCAGATCAAGGCTGTCGCGCAAAAGAAACAGGGAAAACTCGCAGCTCTGACGGCCGACCAGGCGATGCTCAGCGGCGTGACCAACCCAGCTTCCATTGCCCTCGATCCCGCAACATTGTGGACTGACGGTACAAATGTTGCATCCGTGTCGGGCGACTGCTGTACCGTGGGTTCTTGGGCCGTTTTTCGAGTCCACGATGTAAGTGATTTTTGGGTGAAATAATGTCTTCTACTAATTTCCTGTATAGTTGCCTATGATTGCGCGTGTTTCAAAGATTCTTTTACCCAAAGGCAGCAAATCGGCGCAAGGGATTCTCGTCGTGGCCAAGTATGATCCCGGTGAAGCCCTTCACCCACATTACCACATGCCCATCTTCATTCCGGATATGGCCGCACAACGCGTAATAGTCCCTTCGGATGTAAGCTTTCAAAGCTCGCACAGTTTCATCTATTAACTAACAAATTTCAAGTCAATCCAGTTTTCCTTCAATGTGCAGCACGACTGTCATGCAAGCGAGTGTGATGCTAGTGGGGTTGCCCGTCAAATGCAAGAGCGTCAGCAGTCGGATAAAATAATCCACTCCATTGTGCACAAGGACGATACGCGCTTCATCATCAACCTGCACGGATTCCACAATGCACGCCTTCTCCGAAAATACTTAGGCGTTGCACTCACGAAACCCCGACCACTTTTCGCGGATCGCAGAAGACGGCATGACGAACTGTCTGCCATCTTGACTGTTACTCAAAAAGCGAAGCGCGCCGCAACCCAGGAGAAAGCCGCAGCGACAAGGGAGAAGAATAAAGCGGCGAAGGCGGCAGGGACAGATATTCAGACGTTGGGCACCACCGGCCCAAGCAGTGAGGAAATACAAGACACGCAGGGTGCTCAAAAGCGGCCCCGCATTGAATAGCAACATACATACTGTACATTCATTCATACCCTATATCCCTTTTCAGTCTTCTACCCTCCATGAGATGTCCCGGCGAATCTCCTGAACCCACTCCGTCGTTCGAACACGCTTGACATGCATGGTGAGGACTGCATCGGCGCGCCGGCGTTTGTGGCATTGTACCGTGGCTACGACTTGGGGCTGAGTGGGCCCAAACAAGTCCTGACGTCCCATAAGCCTATACAGTATGATATGGACATTGTATTGCACTCACAAGATCCTCGGTGTTCTGAACGGGTACAGTTGGAGTGCAGCGGGCTCTGCATGTTTCGCTGTTGGTTCTGCTTGGTCGTCTGCAACGCATGATTCGGAGTTTGCCAGCCCATATAGATGATATTTGGGAGGCGGGGCTGCGCTCGTAATAGCCTCATCCCAGGCTGAATTGGGAGATGTAATCTCGTATGCCCCGGCGCAAAGCGCGGGGCTCGGAGTGGCGGGGTTCGGAATGGGTGTTCGGAGGGCGGCGCGCACGATACTTGATGCGTGTGATGAGGCCAACGGCGTTGAGGATGAAGACTCCATGTACAGGCAGGTCACTGTAATGGTCTCTGTGGTTGTTGAGGTAGCCAACTGCATCAACAGGCGTTCTTTTATATATATCCTAAAGGTTAGGACTCATCGTCAAAAGGCCCTATAGAGGACCGCCCGGAGGTTTGGAGCAATGAAAGGTCGGATGTTGTCGCGGGAATGGGAGGGAGGTTGCGACAGACATTCCATAGGCCTTCGGTTATAAAAATTGGACGGGAGTACGGTTGGATGCACCAGAACATCGTGTTGAGAGCCTTGCGTGATGTGTGACGAACGACATCTGGAGGAGGTTTGGGTTACGACATCGCTCAAGCGTTTTCAAGTTGAATCCCCAGGCAAGCTCATTTATTATATTTCTGTAGTGCTACTCAAGAATCTTTAGATAGCAATCCCGTCCACTGTCAAATTTGAATTCGGGCTGGTTGGTGGTGTACGTAGCCCCCGTTCCCGTCCCGGTACGAGCCACCATCTGCATCAGCATCGAACCCGTTCCTCCCTACACCAGCGCCCTCACCCGATTCCCGCCCTCGCGCGCTCCGGCTAAGTAGTAGGTCGCCTAACGAGTATAGCGCCTCGTCGGAAAGCAACACTACATTTGCAAGCGTGTCGTCTACCTTGCTATATCCACTTGTCTGCTGCCTGCATTTTATCCACGCGCGCGCGCAGGAGTTCACTCTATCTCTGCATCTCCCGGCGTGTATTCGTTTCACGCTCGTCTGCGACGCGTGTGCATGCACCGGCGTTACCGTGCTCGACGATGCCGTGGATGGGCGCACCTTCCACACGGAGGAGGGTGTTACCGTGAAAGGTTGATAGATGGAAGATCCAGGTACTGTATCACATTGCGGTTGGTATATTTACTTATCATACACGCGGATTTAGGTACCTTTTTCCTGTTTTTCCTGCTTTGCAGAAGGTCGTCTTAGATCTATAGAATTGTTCCCGGGAAAATGAATGACCGAGTGTGGAGATCCGAGTCACGTTCAAGTGAAATCAAATTTAGGTGTTGTATTGCACGAACTTCTTGAATGAGGTTAGGTGTTCTATTTGTTCGAAGTTGGTGAAGCAGACGGCTTTCTCCTGACCATGGTTGCCGGTATCGCAACCTGGGAATGTCTTTAGCCAAATTTCATGCTGTCTATGGTAGAATCTATCCACCTCGTACTTTCTAGCTCGGCTTGACTTGGAATAGCTGAAAGGCGACCCACTCAGGACATCGTTCCACCAGAGTACTTCATGATCATGGCTGATCATAATTGCCAGCGAAGGCCCGTGGCATGTAGGATGCATCTGCCCAAGATGAATGGGTTTCGAACATAAGCAGACAACCCCGTTCGATTCGGGAGCGGGCCTTGGAATTCAGTAGTCTCTCCTTTTTTTCGGCGTGATCAAGCGCGATTTTAAGTCCATTGCGTACGCGTTCGGCCCATTTGAAACTCCTATTATACCGCAGACTGATACCCGACCGTGAGCAGCAGTTGGTCCGGTTGCATCAGCTCAATACGACTTGCTGCGGAGATCTCGTATATGTTCCCCAAATTTTGTTCTTCTATAATTTTTCCCTCGCTAAATTCCTTTACGGACAGCGAGCACTGTAATGACCATTCACAGAGCGTATAAAGGCTTGCTGGCATCGGTATGCATTGCTCTCCAAGTCGATTCATGATTTCCAGCTTCATAAGCACCTGTTCGACTTGGGACTGGGCATGAACAGGATTAGCAAGAACCTTTTTCCTTCCTGAATTCACGTGTCGTCTTTTGACCAGTTATGCATTCTCATATCCTGATGGATCGAGTTGGCCCCATTCGTCCGCTGTATTCCAATCATCCAGGCAGCTCAATATCCCCAGGTATCGAAGGAACCGCAGAGGGGAGAACGGCCTGGTATTATGGTATCATCTATCCTAAATCAGCCATTGGCACAAGAACTCCGTTCGACTCGACCAGGCCATAAGAAGATAGTTTTTTTCTTCACACAGGATGCGAATAATGTTTTCTCAAAATGAAGCAGGCTGGCAGTTGCACGCAAGTACATGTATTTCTCCACCCTGCGTTCCAACTTCGGCGTGCAAGTGCTGAGGTGAGGAATGCTGCATCTGTTATTGCTCGTATCTTAAGCAGATGCCCTGATTTTATGTGTACATGTTTACACTCTTCTTTTTCTCCCACTCCACTGGCAGCTCCCGTATGTCCACCCCATTTCCTATTTTATTTTTGGGGTCTGTCAGCTAGTCTGCATCACAAATTAGCTTCAGTCCAGGGAAGGGACGTTATTTGGAGCTGGCCGATCAGCCGCGCAATTGCCGTACAAATGAAGGATCTCTTGCGCCTCCTTGCTTCGCCACCCCCATCATCTCCCCCAAAATGCCCTGTACTGATTGCGCTGTTCATCGTATTCAATTCTCTTGCCTCCATAATTAACTAACCATATCGATTGTAGATACGCCAGGCAACGGTCTAAGCGCATTGGAATTTCGTGGATTTCAGTCGGTACCATCTCCTTCGTATCCGGATGACACAATTTTCCACGCTCTTGGGTTTGTACCCTGCTTTGCGCCCAACTCCTCGACGATATTCGTGCGTCGCTCTGGCTTAAGTTCTGGCGCTGCCTCTCAATGCGCTCGATTTAGATGCTCCAGACGTATGTTCTGACCTTTAAAGCGATGAGCTATCAGCAGGTCTAACATATTTTCTCTTCAGGAACTATCCCTCATCCCAGCATGCATTGTATGACGCCTCCAGGTCCCAGCTCTTTGCCCTTCTCTCCCCATTTAGCTTAGGTTTCCTATCACGCACCATCAACCTAATATCCCTAATTTTCAACCACCACGATGAGTGTCAATTCGATAGCGGGTTTCTTACCAAGTGTCACAGCATAACGACACTTTACTAGGCGTGGATCGTCCCCGACATCCGGTTCAACTCCCGTCGTCCGGACACACGAGGACGACGCGGATTCCGGACCTAAATTTATATTGGACTGCCTTTGGCGCGTTCGCCCAAGCCAATTGATGCGTCAAGGTTGCGCTTCTGGTCAGCCTTTTATCCCTGTTGCAGATCCAGTTTGTTACTAAAATATTTCTATCCAGTTTCGTTCATACACGCGGCCGCGCTACCGCCAACATTCTCCTTTGATGCCCACTTGAGATATTGCACGTACTTTGACCAGCAGAGATCGGATTATGACTTTCTGAGGATCAGGTAGCTCACTCCCCTGAAATTCACTCCGGTTATTTGATGCTTCCCATCCGCATATACACCAGCAAACTCGGTGAGTGCCCAGCTTACATGACTTGCAGCTGATTCTCTCATCGCTCTTACCATAATTGGCTCTGCGGCTTTTGTGCGGGCAATTCAGACAGAAGCAGGAACGGGTGCACCTTAGCCACGTTTATCTTCGATTTGCTGTACACGCAATGCTGACAGTGGCCGCAGTGATACCACTCGGTTCGGTTCCACACTCCGAGTGCTATTGCACGACTTCCACCTGATCGACGTCGACAGAGGTAAGTGGGTTAATAGCGTGTCTCTCTCTTTATAAAATTACGTGTGTCCGTCTGAAGCCTTTAAACTCCGCTTTGGGGACATCAGGCCCGAGGCTTTGGAAGCGCTGGGTCCAGACCTTTGGAAGCGCTCAATAAACGGCGCTTCCTCGGGGGTTTTGGCCCGATGATCAACTTTAAGCGCGCGGCGCCTATAAAAGTGTACACAGTGCCAAACTCCGCTTTACCCGGGGGTATCAGCGTTAAACTTTCCTCAAGCGCCAAACTGGCGCTAATGCCAATTACCAGTCCGCTTTGGAGTATCAGCAAATTAGAATTTAGCAATGATGAAGTAAAGTACAGGCCATTGAAAACTTCAGGGTCTCACGAAAAGAAACCCATTTTTTAAATTCATGTTTGAAATTTTCTGGGCCCCAGTTTTACCAAAGTTTTCCCCCTAGGTTTTTTGTCTGCACAGATCTGTTAGCCAATTTAAACTGAGTAAGCTGAACATATTTCTGGGTGGACATGGCCACCTAAGTGAAAAAAGCGCTGAGGCCGTGCTCTGGCCAATTTTTTTTCTCCGGCCAATTTGGCCACTGAGTTTTGGAAATGGCAGCTAGGTGATGCGCACCATAGCAAAATTCCACACTGTTTTCATTACGAACATTTGTGACCCCTAAACCTCATCGATACCACTGTACATCGCAAATTATATCTCTTCGTTCGTCCCCTGATTTTATTGTTTGTTTTCTTATGCAAACGGCTATAAATCCGGAGTTTTTACATTTTTTGAATTTCTGTGATCAATAAAGGGGGAGGGGACCGCAGAGCGGTCCCCCGAGCGCTTGTATGTATACGATTACTGACCCGTGAACGAAGCTTCATTCTGTTGTTGCTTTGGGCTGTATTCATTTCTAATTCCGTTCTAGATCTGTATTGATTAAATGGATTCACAGCGAGTTATATACTGTTGTGTGTCTTAGTCTCGATTGCGCCGAGCTGACGAGAGAGAAGTACATTAACAATGCATGTAGTGGGCTTGATAAATATGATTTCACTTCAACGTTGAGCACCAGAGACCTCACAAGAACTGACCGGTAATGGCAAGCCAACCAAGGGTGCTCAAAACCTGAGGGACATCGAAGTGAAATTGGAAAGAGCGGTGGGCCTACCTCCCAACGGGCGCCAGGGTCTGCACTTACGCCGGAGCGAAGCTCCGGCATGTCTTGTATTCATTAAGGATCCACGGAGCAGGAAACGGCCTGGTAGCATCGTTCGGCCACAAAATTCCAACAAAATTCACGAGGTGTTTCCACATCGTCGAGCGCATCGTTCCAGTCCTTTTCAACTATTCTATGGGTACTACTGCATTGAATTTGACTTATTTTTTGCTGTCATATGGCCCACTTTTGGTCTAGAAAGCTAAACTGAACACTCCTCAGCTTAGCACGGACCTCTGTTTGAGCTCCCAACGGTAAAATTGAGAATGTAGAACCTCCTAAAGGCTCCGAAAGGTGGTTTAGAGGCTAACATAGGTAGAAGCCATAGTATATCCCCCATATATCGCCCATATAGGGCGCAAAAAGTTTATTCTGCATATCGGGCAAATAACAACAAAACAAAGAGCAGCAACTTGGGCTCGGGAGCAACTGGAGAAACAGACTGAAATGCAACGACAACTTGGATACAGAGTACTGTACTATTAAAATCAATTCGTCAGTCACGCGTCACGGGGGTGCTTGACGTGACGAATTTTGGAACCTTGTCACGCGTCACGAAGGCCCTTGACGAATATACTTTTCGTCACGGTCGGCTCAAAATTTGGGTTCAGGGCTGCTCTGAGCAAGTTTCCTTAGCTGCGGACACTCTTCCTACTATTTTTTTCACCATTCTCAAGGTTTCCTGCTTCAAACCTCACAAACATCATGCTTCAGATCAAGTTCAACCGAAGTTTAACGGTGAAAAATGGATTTTTTTTCCTGTTCAACAGATTTGCTGAAATAAAACTTCTCAGGTGATTCCTAAGTCATCCTAATGGTTTACTTTACATGTCTTGCAATCCCTGGAATATTTCCTGGGGTTGACGAAATTTTTGGGGTTGTCACGCAGTTGGGGACCCTTTGACGAATTGACGAAATTGTATTTTGGGTCACGCGTCACACCCCTTGACGAATTGAGTTTAATAGTACAGTACCATGGAATTGTCCAATATTATATGGAAGACAAAGCCCAGGGCACTGGTGATGGACAGAGGGAGACAGGCTCAGGGCAGCCTAGCACTAAAAAAATACATGTTTGTATGGCCATGAGCCCCGGCCAACACCGTGAAAACGTTCTATTTCCAAAACAAACTTATGATGGATCTAATCTTATCGCAATCACACTGCATTGCCTCGTGTCTGACGAACTGGGAGAGAGCAGGAGCAGTGTGATCAACTTACATCAAACCATCATGAAATCCCAATCTTGCCGCTTGAGAGGTTTCCCAAATTGGAATGTCATGAGGGTTTGGTCCGAGACTAGTGAAACGCTTGCGCGACGGCTGTCCCAAAGGCATCTTATCGTCTGAGTAATGCCACGTGTCTACTAACAGATGGCTGTGGTAGGTAAAATTAGAGTTCTGGTAACTCAAGATGTAAGGAACGACATTAAAATTGAACATTTGACGCATTCGGATGAAGCTGAAGTAGATGGTTATGACAAACAGAACAGTAGACCACAGTACCTCTGAATTTCGCCGATAGTTTAGTGATGCCCCTTGCTCTCGGGTGATTAAGCATACAATTGACATGAGGTTGGCATACATTGGACAGGGCGCAGCGGCTGGCAGATCTGCCAAAAAAAAACTCGCATCAAGACAATGTTGGGAACAAAATTAGCACCATCATGTATTGACGAGCGATTTTTGCGGTAAAATTGATCACAACGAAATCTAAACTTTAGGACTCGTAAGCCTGCGCGAATTCTCCTGCGCGCTTTGCTGTCTTGAACCAGCTTTGAACCTCTCATTCGAGTTTAGAAGCTTCTGTCCATTTGTCTTGTCTGCCATTACCGTTGTCATGATCTCACCAGGGTCCAACGAACACTATCTGATGGCAACCTGATTTCTCACGTTGAAACTCTCCAATATAGTGTGTACCAGTTGTCCACAATGTAAAGAACATGCTAAATCCCTGCTTGCTTTCCGGATACCAGCTTCAACATTGCTGCCCCGAGCCAAGCACGCGAATCACCTGATCCCAACCACTGGCCGGCTTAGAAGTCTCCTCGTATCTGACCGTTCATAACAGGCACATCGGCAAAACTGCAGAACCATCTTTGACGTCTTGTACGAGACGTGAAAGACGATATAAATGCTTCCAAAGCTGCACTGCAAGACACTCAAAGACCACTCGGAAGATGTAAGCCAAAATAGATATTTCGTTCCATATACACTCAAATCCCCAACGCTCAGACATTCAGCGGTCATTACTGTGCTTTCGAGATGTATTTGTCGAGAAACCCTGCGCCTCCGCATTCTGAAATTCTGGGCCGTCTGAAAGCAAGTGGCCTATCTTCCGTCCATGGATATTTCCTGATAGATTGACAGGAGATTGGACGGCTATCTCTCAGCCTGAAATAGGGCCGAAGCAGTGCGCCAGCGAAGGGCGCCTTTCTCTTCCTCTCCCCTTTCTAAAAGTCGTCGGCTTTGTCTCTCATTTGCTTGCGGGTTCTAATTTCCCCATTGTCTTCCCGCTTACGGCCGTTCCTACGGGCGACTCCGACTCTTCTCTTCATTTCCCCAGAAAAACTGGGCGTTAATGACGCTTGGATGGAATAAGAGCCGTCTGCTCTGCATATTCTCGATCTTCCTGCAAGCCCTTGCCGATCCCATCGCCCTCACCTGTCCGCCGTTCGACACGGCTGGGAATCCGCTTGCTGTAGGAGGCGCCCAAATTGGTAGTACAAGTGCAATAGTATGGGTCTGCTCTTACCCTGACGCTGGTGACTGCAGCTACGATTCTCAAGATGTGAGCAACAGTTACCGCGAGTATCTAGGTGATTGGGCCGTAATGATTCCGGTACCTCCAGGCTATGCTCGACACTCAGACGTCAACGAGTACGACGTGTCCGATTCTGGCGCAGTTGGAGTGAGTCATTTCTCAACAATTAACATTACCAAATATCTCAACGGCACCAGTATACCACCCAAGCTACCTGCCTCCAGTTTTCTCAGCTCAGGAGTCCACACCGGTTCACCGCCACCAACCACTAATAGTGGTTCTTCACGGAGCTTCTCTCATACAGCCCTCAGTTCAAGCTCATCGCCTGTTACCAGCAGTGGTCATTCTTCCAAGACTAGTACAAGTTCGACGCCAACCATGAGTTCGACACCAACCATGAGTTCGACACCACCCACGTTCATTAGCGACTCCTCGTCCCGCAACTCCTCGACCCGCGAATTACCATCTACGTTTATTCGTTCAACCAGTGGCACGGTCAATGCAGTAGCTTCTGCAAGCCTAAGCGCGACTGCCAATGCAACTCGGATTCCAAACCGGTGATGCGGACAGAATGCACGAATTCAGCTTCTAACGATCTCCTTATAGAAACGGAGCACGGACTGCGGCTATTGCCGGCTCTGTTCTCATCGTCGGTTTCCTTCTTGCAGTCGCAATGTTGGTATTTTGGTCTAGAAGACGCCGACATCGCATCGACCAACGTAGGATTCCTGAGCAGTTCCTGGACGCTCAGGGAAACACATCACAGGAAGCCCTGCGGCCGAAATACAGTGGTATGGCGACTCCAGATAGCAGGCAGATGGATGCCTCGTATGGCGAGCCAGTGCCACACGGAGAACCAGAGGAAGGGTCGCTTACAGAAGAGCCAATGAATCTGCGGCTACGCCGCATGGAGGCCCAGTTGGCGGCTGTGTTGACTGTGGGATTGCTCGAAGTTCACCACCTAGCTACACAGAATCGCGCCGCAACTCCTGTTAAGATGGAAGGAACCGGGAACCCCAGTCGAATTTTGCCGAGTTTTTAATGCCCTCGTTTCCGTATCACATACCCAACTGCTTCGTTGCTAGTACCGTGCAGGACATTCATTTCTGTATACCACGCCAATTACTACCCTATTTGTATGAGGACGGCCCGGTAGCATGCGGGATGCATCTGTTCCTGATGGGGCAAGAGTATTGTACCCAGATAACCCGGTTCGACTCCGGGCTGGGCCATAGCTCTTTAGTTTGGCTTGCTGCAGAGATCCCGTTCGAGTCGGGGAGGGGCGTGTATTGTCGGGCAACTCTTTTTTCTCCTGCGCAGTGAGGTGAGCGCCCAATATTTGCTGAACTTCCTGCAAGCCAGCTCGTACGCGTCGCCTTGACTCTGTTTTTACTGCCCAGTTCCAGCCTTTCCCACGCCACGCTTGCTTACGCTCGCCTGCTTACCTCACTCCACTCTTTCCTCTGCCCACCACTTTCATGTCCTCACGCCGACCTCGCGATGTCGATCTAACCTCAAATGACCATTCTAGCATAGATTGGGTTAGGATAAGTGCGCGAGGTGCGCGCGTGGCCTTGTGGGTGGTATGCCTCGCTGGGGACTGGGACCTTTCTCGTCCTTCGTTTTCCCCGTTTTGACTTTATATCACTCAACGGAAATGTTTATAGTTACAGATCCTCCTCTTCTTTCCGGCGCTGCGGCGGCGCGTTCTTTACGCTCTTTCGACTTGTGCTGCACACGCAGGTTGGGAGCGCTATCAACCGGAGTCTTGCGTTCAGTCAAGGTATGTTCTGCTGTTTTGTGCGGGATAACACACCGCTTCCGTCGGCGACGCATGCTTAATTTATTGACATCTATCCTTTCACGCCCTCTGTGTCCTTCGGCTCATCCCTCTTCGGCTCATATCCCTCCTTCCCTTCCCACAACTCCGGCTTCGGAAATGGAGGGGTAGGAGCACTCCCGAAGGCGTTAAGACGCATCCTCGTGGGCGCGGGGTGGGTCGACGCGGAGAGGAGGAAGAGGGATGGGTAGGTGAGGTCTGAGGCGAGGGAAGAGTGGGCGCGTTTTGACACGGCACTCGTGTGGGTGCGAGTGGTTTCATCTCCCGGTGCCGCGCCCTGCGCCCATGACCGTGAGTATACATACATCGTATCGTGTACATGCGCCGGCGTTGACGTGCGCAATGATGCCGCGGATGTGGGCGTACGCTCGGATTGCCGCCGGGGATGGATGCGCCCAGATCCAGGTCCAGGTACCATATCGCACTGTGGTTGTGGATAATAATTTATTCATCGTGCATGCACGTACGCAGCAGAAGTGCGGATAAATACCTCACTCTTAGGTTAACCTGTTTCGTGCGAACCAGATGGACCAAACGGCTGTCTTTTCTCTTTCTCTTGCATACCGTTGCACTCAATGTTTCGGAATATCTCCAGTCAGTCCCATGCTGTCTTTGGTAGACTCAGTCAGCCCTCGTACTTTCCAGCTCGGCTTAGACTTGGAATACCTGCAAGGTGAACCATTCATCTCTCATCATAATTACCAGTGAAGAAGGCCCGTGGCATGTAGGATGCATCTGCTCAAGACACACGGTCTTTGAATGTAAGCAGACGACCCCCGTTCGACTCCGGGGCTGGCCTTGATGTTGGACGTGACGCATTTTTTCTTTCTTTCTGCACTTCCGTTTGACGTCCCACTTGCTTGTTTGATTTATTCAAGTAGGCGCGCAGTCCCAATTCCCGGTTCAAATCGGCCTAGACGTGGTCCCCGATCTTCTTTCCAATGGCGGTTAGATTTCTCCCCTCCTAGAGTCATGGTGTACCTACGTCTACTGATTACTGAACCCTTAACAGGGCATACGAAGGCCCGTGGAATGCACTATGCATCTGCCCTCTCGATACTAGTGTGGTTCGATTGCAGACGACCCGGATCGATTCGGGCTGGGCTATATAGGTGTAACGATGGTTAAGCTTTTTTTCTCTTTTTTTTTTCCTTCTTTCTTGGATTGCGTGGTTCTTCCTTCGCAGTAATTCTAATCTCATTGTAGTGATGCTTTCTGCATCTAGAGTCTCGATGTCAACCCCGTTTCCTCATCCGGTTGGCGGGGGTGGTTGTTGAATTGGATTTTTCTTTTCGGGTACTATCAATTTTTGCCTCCCTCGCATTTTAATTTCCTCCCTTCACAGGTGAACGCTACCCAGTAAAATATCGGTGGATGAAGGCCCGGTAGCATATGGTATGCATCTGCACACCATCAACCTTTGAGGATTTCTACTGGGAGACCCTCGTTCGTTTTAATTTTATGTTGCAGCATCATTGATAATAAAATGTACCTGACTCCTGCTCGTCCAGTCTCTGCCAAATGGTATCTTTCACCTCGGTATGGAACAAGGGCTGCATCACAACTCCCCAAACCGGCATCTGCAAGGTAATATTTGCCCTCTGGCATAGTAAGGTCGTTAACGCGGGCATACAAGAAGAGTGTAGCATCTGCGGTTGACCGCTCCCAGCCACTGAGTATGTACAAGAATCGTATATCCTGCGAACAGCAGGCAAGGCAGTTCATCGACACACCACCTTTGCGATTTCGTGATGCTTCTCTGCCTGCCACAGATGGTGCACAATTGACGTGTGTCCCATCCATAGAGCCAATGGCATCTTGGAAGAATGGAAAGAATTTGGGGTTGGAACGAATGGCCTCTGGAACAGGGTCATCCACCGAGGGCAGCCGAACATATCTTGTATAGAACGGCGCCGATGAAACCGCAATAAGAACACCCCGAAAATACCTAAATTGGCATGAGCGAAGTCCCGAGAATATAGATTCTTTGCCCTCTGCATTCGATATCTTGGCGGGATCCTTGATCTCCCCGGATTTTGACTGGATCTCGGCGATATCAACGCTAGCATTGCGCACAAAATGTGTCGTGAATTGGTGCGGGTACTGAAGGACCTCAGGGTTTCCATCCTCGCATTGGGCGTTATCGATGAGGGAGAACCACAATTTGACTATGAAGGTGTTGATTTTCTGGCCACCCAGATTCTTAATGGGCTTTCAAATTGGATTACAAATCTCAAACCTGAAGACTGGTCCACACAACCGAAGCTTCTTCGACTTGCGCACAAAACTCGAGTTGAAGTCCAGTTCGAACTGATATTTGCAGTAGTCCCGTAAACGCAACGCGTCGTTACGCGCGATTCCGCCTCGGGTGAAAATTGGTCAGTTTTATTCCAAGGACAATACGTATGGGAAAGAATAGGACAGCCTGTACAGTAAACTCCATAGCATGGAAGCACTTCGTTTAGCTCTGCACACCACTCTGGATCATTGCTCGCGCTCCTTCAGACCTGGGTCGAATCTCGCACTCATGCGGAGCCGGATAACTGCAAATGTTGTCCCCAGTGAAACTCGGAAAAGACATCACGTACCAAAGCATAGCAGACGTATATTCCCCTGATGGCTCGATCGGAACTCCATCCTTGTCCACACTCTTCGAGATGTCCAACGCGGAGAGAATCGAGGCGACGCAGATCCACACTGACCACTGCGCCATGTCTTTGCCCTACAGAGCTCGGGTCAGCGATCTCAAGTACGCATCTATATCCTGAAATTGAACTCACAGGACACACCCGTCTACCATACCCGAAGGCAACGCTGGGCTCCCGCATGGTGGTGTTGATTTGTCCGTCAGGAGTCAACCAGCGTTCAGGGATGAAGAGGTGAGTGTTGGGGCCGTACAATTTCTCGTTGTGGAGTACCGCCCTGAGAAGAGTAGAATGAGACGGAGCTAGGAATAGCACCATGCGCCTACCAACTATTTCCAAGAACCACTGCTCCCTTGGGTAGGTGATAGCCGTTATAGTGATCGTCTTGCGTCAGCGCGTGCGGGCCACCTGGCGGACAAAAATATAGTTAGTATCATCCACGGGAGATACAAAGCATGTATACCGGGAGGGAGAACTGGTCGCCAACGCAGAACCTCTCTCACAATCGCATCGACGTACGGAATGCTGTCACCAAAATCGGGGAGTCGATGTGTACCTACCACAGCGTCAACGGCCGCCTGGCCTTTCTTCTGAATGTCTGGGAGCAGGGTGATGGCCAAAATAAAGGTCCCGAGCGCGGATACCGTCTGTGGAAAGTTTTCTCTTAATATGATTCGGGACAACTACCACGCTGAGAGTATTGTACCGTGTCTGCTCCCGCTTCAGACAGAATATCAAGAAACTTCCAAAGCAAAATTCATACCAGCAACTCACCCGCTGTTATTTCCCTAATGTTGAGCAAGCTTGAAAGTAACAACAAACAAATACCACTCACCATATGCTCCAGCCAGCATATCCCTCAATATCCCTTCTCTCTCCTCCTGATTCGCGCCCGGCGTCTCTTCAATCTCATCAAGCATCCGTGAGGCAATAGATGACTTTGCTGTGCCCGCCGCCTGGCAAGACGTGAGTCCTGGTTACAGCTAATGTCGGAACCGAAGGCGCGGTGAAAATTTTTCTGTTTTGGGACATTTCCGAAGAATTCCCCATAACTCAATGAGTTCTTAACGGATTGACACGAAACCTAGCTAGTTTTTCCAGGCTAATTCATCCGCAATTAGTGATGTAAAGGAAATTGCGAAAATGTATTTTATCTTTCCATTTGGCACCTGAGGCATTGTTTCTGTTGAACACCTCCTAGGAGGGTGGGCACTTGTTCAAACACACTGGATTTTTGGGATGGAAGACTTACATGCATTATAAAGAGGGTGATGTTCCCAGAATTATGATTCTCTTCTCTATTGAGTCACTATTGACTTGGAAGTAATCTTTTGATCAAAAAATTTCGAACTCAATCAATAGTGACTCAATGGAGAAGAAAATCATAATTCTGGGAACATCACCCTCTTTATAATGCATGTAAGTCTTCCATCCCAAAAATCCAGTGTGTTTGAACAAGTGCCCACCCTCCTAGGAGGTGTTCAACAGAAACAATGCCTCAGGTGCCAAATGGAAAGATAAAATACATTTTCGCAATTTCCTTTACATCACTAATTGCGGATGAATTAGCCTGGAAAAACTAGCTAGGTTTCGTGTCAATCCGTTAAGAACTCATTGAGTTATGGGGAATTCTTCGGAAATGTCCCAAAACAGAAAAATTTTCACCGCGCCTTCGGTTCCGACATTAGCTGTAATAACGACAAATCCCCACTCACTCGAGAACGCTTGACAAATTCAAAGGGAACTTTGGGCATCGCGGTGACGGCCACCCTCCAGTCGCGCGCGAGCTTCTTGAATCCTGCTCCGGGGAACCATTCGGGCACGTATTTGAGGCTTGTAATTTGATAATTCAGCAAAGGCCGTCAACATTAAGCAGCGGGAACGGGAACGCACATCGGGAATGCGTCCACCATGAAATTTCCACGTAGCGCGGCCCGCGCCATGGCCTCCAGTGCTTTCTCCGAGATGTCGATGTGGGGGTCGTTCTCGGGCTTGATGTCGATTCCATATGAAGTCGAAAGGATGACCATCCCAGCCATGCTACGTGGTTCCGTGGATTGTGGTACGCCAGAAAAAATCGTGCGTGGACTCACTGCCTCAGATGCTGCTCATACTTCTCGGGAGTCTCCACCAGGCGCTGGAGGAGCACGCGGGCAGCATTCAGTTCAGCCGGATGATGCAGATGCACCTGGGACGGCTGAAACTGCTGCGCGAACAACTTGCGGCGCTCTGTGCAGAGTAAGCGTTCTCGAACCCAGCATCTGCTTCTGGTATGTACTTTCCTTTCCAAGCCGCTCCGTAAGGCATAAATCCGAAGTGCCAGTCGTAACCGATTCTGATCTATGGTCAGCATAATGGAATGAGGTGAGAAAGTGGGGTGGTCTTGCAAATCGTTAAGCATCGGAAATGGAGGTCTTTCAAGGCTTAGTACTTTCTTTTGAAAGCCATACACAACTAACTCACCGACTCGAATATATCGCGGATCTAGCCTCCATCAGTTCGTCGATGGCAGTCATGGAGTTGAGGATGATCACGGTGTCGCCCATGAAATTGAGAGAAATTATATCGGAATCTGCGAGCGATGTTCAAAACCCAGTGTGAATTCCCGAGTGTGGACGCACCATATTTGCGCGACATCTCCATGTACGCAAGCCATTCCTTCGACGGTGGGAGATCGTAGATATTACCAACAAATGGAAGGCCGGGCGGCCCAGGAGGTAACGGCAAAGATGTCCTTTTGCGACCATACCTGCGATATGTGAGGTACAAACCAGCGGATGCGAAGACGAGGATGGCAGTTTGCGTGGGCGAGAAAGCCATGTTGCTTTGCTGGTGAGCCAGACCCCCGAAGGCCTAAATATCCCGGGCGGCACAGCTCCTGGTTTCCCTTAGAGTCTTTGCGGCAGATCCGCTCAAAGGCACGCTAACCAAAAAGTTTGTTGCTGAACTGAACTGAATTGAACTGAATTTCTATTGGTTGCTGAACCTGGCCCGAAGGCTATGCGGTTGCGCGGGGCGCCCATGTAACGCTAGCCCGTCATAGACGAAAGCGTTTACCCCGTGTGTAAATTGACCATTTGAGGAGGACCCCGTGGGCAGTCATCACGCCTTTAGACGCCACGAATGGCATCTGCGGGGAGGACATCCAAAATTGTGGATCAGAAATGCTGAATAGTAAAGACATGCGACCAATATGAATCCAGTGGTTGGAAACTTGGAATTAGAGCCGGTTCTGGCAGAAATATGATGAAAGTCTTCGACGACTCGGGACACCGCGGATCTGCTCCAGGAAGTTGGGATCTAGACACTCATCTGGCCTTCGTACCGGAGCTGGAAGAGTGGACGACCCGTCGGTGCCGCGGCTACTGCCAGTGCGTTCCGGATCCGAAAACGTTATGGATCTGGGCCCCAGACCATGAGATCATCAGAGCCCCGAAAAGCTTAGTGACCAATATTTGTGGGCTGTGTTTTTGCACATGACTGGCTCTTCGTCGCTCACAGAGACAATACCATCTGCGAATTTTCAACGCAGGCCCGCAATTCTGGATCAACCGAGCAACCAGCAGAACCTGTGGTATGTGGAAGCATAGACAGGGACCGAAAGGTAGGAGGTTTATCAGCTGGTGCGTCGAGGCCCTGTGCTACACGTGATGGTTGGAAGCAGAAGGGAGGAAGACTGCCTCTCAGTGGTAATTCAGGGCTCTCAAGCGCAGGATGTGGATGGGAACAGACCTGTGTCTCCAATTGGTCTTGATAGACATCGCACTTCTTGCGGAACCGTTGAGACGGTGCAACACCAAATGCACGTCCTCTAGCTATTTTTGCGCTTATAAACACATCATTAAGAGGCGCAGGGTAGCTTCAGTGCTATACAAACATAGCTGTATACCTGAACTCTGTTAGGTGACATAAAGGAGAGTCAGAGCGAGCTCCAACTACTGACTGTAGTACTCAGAGCACGACTGCGGTGATGCCGCGGCGTGTTGTACTCTGACTACACTACCAAGGAGATATACCCATACACGCCTATAACGGATTCAAGGGATATAATCCTATAAACGCGACCCAGAGACTGCATAGATGAAGTAGCGAGACTTAACATGTTGCGTGGTACATTAAACTGCATAAGAGAGCGACTGTGGTACCGCCATGGTGCCTCTCTGCCAAAGACATAGTTGTGTTAACGGTTACACTATGGAGGAAAGTGGCCACGGCTATGCCGCGGCGTCCCATAGTTGTGTATAACCTACCGTGGTGCCTACTAATGGGCCGCGGTTGACCATAGACCCAATATTACCCTAAGACAGGGAACTGCCAAAGCGATCGGACGATCACATCGTGCCACGGCACCATGTGACCTGTCAATCAAAGACATACAAGTCCTAATTCAGATTCTAACGATCGGATTGAGGCACTCCGGTACTTCGCGGGCCAAGCACTGCCCACGGCTGGATCCACCAAAGACAAGCACGAGGAGGAATGTATTACCAAGGCTGGGTTCAACCCCAGGCCAGCGTGGCATCATACTGTGGGTGCGGAAGGCACTGCGGTATTGCCAATATACCAAATATAGACCGCAGGGGTCAAAACTGACAATCTCCCAGCCCCAGGACCATGCGGGATCGACAAAGAACCACGAGGGAACAAACCTACATGACCAAGCACCACATCTCAGTTACTATATCTAGTTTATCTCCTTTCGTTTGTACTATTACTATAAAAACAGCCTGTAGAACCCGCATACAGCCAGTTCATCACACCGTCTATCAGCGTGGGTGTCCTCAGGCATATTTCGCGGAGATTCGTTTACTATCTCTGTTTGTAACTTGTCTATAAAGTGAAGTTGGTTGTTGGCTCGAATTGACAAGCAAGGGACTCATCAATTAAGCTTCAAACAGTTAACCACCTGAGAATTGGTTGTGACTTGTCAACTGCTTTGCCTTCACACTCGTCAGGGAGAGTCCTGTCAATAGCTGTTGGATCGATTAGTTGGACTTTGCAGTCAACACTCAAGCCGTTACTATAAAAGTGAAGGAAACGTCCCTAAACGAGGACAAGTTTAGGTCTGCTGTATGGGAGAGTCCTGCAGTAAAGAGAATTGCCAAGGAAGAAGCAGCTTGCCTCATTATAACAATTGGAATAGCCATTGTTGGGGATATTTTGTGAACACCAAGTACGAACTCTGCCCTGAAGTGATAGAACTATCTTTATAGTCACTACCTTCTTGTATCCGTCTCATACAAACATTCATCCAACGCCGCGGCGGAAAGATAGCTACTGTAACTTGCCAAGTGAAGTGCTGCGGGGACTTTGTTAGTGCCTCATAGTACTTGTTTTCGTTGTTAACTATACAATCCAAACCTGCTGGCCGCATACTACGGTCCAGACCCAAACTTACTAAGGATTGCGCTAGTCTTTTGGGAGTGATAAGATATTTGTTTGTGTGGTTTTAGTGTTGTTTCACAACACGCTATAACTGGCATATTCAAGACATATAGTAAGCGCACCGTTTCACCGTGGGTGCAGGACTACGATTTATTGTGCGAGATGGGGGGGTCTAGAGTTATTAGAGGGGGCACCAGGGAGTGGGGAGGTATAACCCTAACCCTAGGAGGACTAGCACAGCCACATGCAGGCAGGTTTGCAGTGGTGTACACATGGTAATGGGACATGCCACATAGTTGTCTCTAAAGGTGTAGGAACTGTTCCTACATGCTTGCACCCGGCCTGTGGTGAGCGCATTTTTTCCTGCTGCACCGTCTGTTGTGACTGTGTAGGAATGGTTCCCGCTGGAGCCAGCTTCTTTTGGTGTTGTGTTTGTGCTTCCGGGTCATTGGTTGATGGATGACTCACCCAACAATCCTTGGGTCTGTTTCTTCGAAGACAGGTGGTTTGCATTCATCTGCAAAGGGAAGACATACGACAGCCTTCAATGGACTGGTGGACACCAGAGATTTTGTACCTGGGAGAAGAGAACTCCTCCTGTACACTTGCGCACTCTGCTTGTGGTTGGGTCCCATGAGGTTCTAACCGGAGGTCCATTCAATTGGCCGGCCAGTCCACAGTTTGCCAGCATCTTGTGTGATTGAACCCCTGGAATGATGTTGTGCTCGGTTGGCATCTTGTAGAATTCTGTGAGGATAACCACCCGCTACAGTACTACTTGTATGTCTTCCGTAAACTCGTTGTTCAGCCTGTGGACCACGCGAGTATAATAAATCCCCCCCCCCCCCCCCCCCCCCCTACATGCTTGTACCCAGCCTTTGGTGAGCTTTTTTTTTCCTGCTACAGTGTGTGTTGTGACTGTGTAGGAACTGTTCCTGCATGCTTGCACCCAGCCTGTGGTGAGCACATTTTTTCCTGCTGCACTGTCTATTGTGACTGTGTAGGAATGGTTCCTACAGGCTTGTACCCAGCCTTCGGTGAGCACATTTTTTCCTATATATTTTCCGAGCCTTTCTGACAGTCACAATGGTGGCTATGGCCTGAACACAGCTACCGGTGGCTGAGCACATGACACAGCCACTGTTTTGAGGGTCAGAACAGCTGGGCAAATATATAGGGTGAGTTCAGCATGCGCCAAGTCTGCCAGCCTGTCATTCTCCGCTTTGCATTCCAAATGGAGTAGCTTGAGAAGCAGTGTATATTTCATGCACCGAAGTGTACAAAAAGATAATTCTGATAATTCCGATTTTTTCTTTCTTTCTACACACTCAAAATTGTATAGCCACCAGTCTGCCTACAGAATTGAGCCCAAGATAAATAGGATGAACCACATTGTTGTTGAACAACTCTGTTGAACCTTTTCGTGAACAGGTCTCGAGCATGCACAGTTAGTTATATTTTTTTGTGCATTTCCAGTCCAACATTGTTTCTGCTTGGCATGTGCTGTTCCAGAGTGATCACAAAGTGATGGCTCACAGCGACTGGCGCCACATCCAGTGCAAAAGCAGTTTGTTTCAGGAACAGGTTCTGCAGGTCAGGAAACCTTTGTTTCAGGAATGGCTTCAGGAGTACCTACTCTACCTTGAGTTTCAGGAATGTTATCGGGGGCCCTTGAAGGTTCAGATTCTCTGGAGTGTTACCACTGGCTGTAGAGAGGCATATTACTATATATGGCAATGCAGGCAGCAAACCTTGGGGTACTGGAAGAGACCATGAGCCCAAATCTGAAGAGACCTAACCATTTTGCTGAGATCTATGCTAGTGTTGCCACGGCTTGTCTCGAAGCCGCTAGCTGTACAAGCTGAGTCGAGCCAGCCGCTGAGTCCAAATTAGGTAATCGGCTTTGATGGCTCAGCTACGGTTTGAGCTGGCTTGAAGCTCGCTCAGGCCCTATTTAGCAATTGCCTTCTTCTGAGCATTTTTGGAGCCTATAGCCTCAGTAAATGGACTTTTGGACCTTTTCACTATCTGCTTCTTCAGTTGGCTGCATCGAAACAGCCCATTCTGATCAATTTTAAAGCTTTTGTTTTGAGCTTCGACTTGACTCGCTACAGCTTGACACCTCTGAGCTGCTATTCCAGCGATATTTTATTATACACCATCCATTCAGAATGTCTTTATGGGGTGATTACGTGTCTGGATGTTCGATTTGTTGATGTGATGGGAAAACAGCCTACAGACAACAACTTTGCTGATGGTGGAAAACCGCAAATTTTATTTGCGGGGTGAGTGAACTTTGCCTAACTGGGTATTATACTTGTCCTCTGACCCCTGCAGGCTGCATATGCAGAAGGACTGTTTGAATCTCCTAATTGGTGCTGAGTCGAGACTTAAGCCAAAGCCGAGCCAAAGCTGTCCTAAGCCGGCAGCTCAATCGCGGCTCGGCCTTCCCAATTTGGAAACAGCTTGCAAGCCATCAAAAGCCGAGCCAAGCCAGCTGTAGCCGAGCCGTGGCAACACTAAGATTCTGTGCATGTGATACTGGAACCTAGTGTAGGCCAGCTGCCGGAAAAACCTTTAAATGAAAATGTGCATATTATTACCATATGTAGTAATTCAGTCATCAAACCCTGGAGGTGCTCTACACCTGGGGGAGGCCTACGATCCCGAATCCGAAGAGACCTAACCATTTCGATTAGATCTGCACATGGGATACTGGAAGCTACAGCTGCCTGAAAAACCTTTAAATGAAAATGTCCATATTACCATATATAGTAATTCAGTCGGCAAACCCTGGGGGTGCTCTAGACCCAGGAGAGGCGTAGGATCCAGAATCCGAAGAGACCTAACGATTTGGACCAGATCTGGTGGAGTTATGATCCAAGTTAATACAGGGGGGGGTGTATGATATGTATTATTATGACTAGTATGGGTTAAAGTGTCTTTGAAGGAACTAGGCCTCCAACAAGCGAGGCACGAGCTTCACGTTGGAGCGTCTGTCTACGACTAGGCGGACCCTGGCCAGTCCTCGCGCTGTCTGAATTAACGAGTTTCAAGAGTCCAAGACCCGAAGTTCCCAGCCGCGAGCTCCCACTGTTGACGAGTAAACCCACTAAAGTCGAAGCGAGCTTCGATAGTTTCTTTTTGGTAGACTCTGAAGAATACGACTAAACGGTGATTTAGGTTGGGACTCGTTGGGCTGTCCACCCTGCCCGTGTCGACGTTGACGGCTCTACGGGTCCCGTGCGACGGGTAGCTGTCCCGTTCCGTCGCAGATTTCTAACTCTCAGCGACGGGATGGTTCTGAGCCGTCATTTATCGTTGAATAATGGCCGTCAACGGGTGCATAGTATTGTTCGGGTCGGGTCGGGTTTGGGCTTGAGAATATCTTGAGCCCGACCCTACCTGGGTCGGGCTCGGGCTCAAGCCCGGGCTTGGGGCCAATTTTTTTCAACTGCGATGCGGTGAGTATTTAAGTTGCAAGATGTGATCGATAATGTAACTCACCTCCCACACTTCGCTGACCATGTTGTGTTTGATGAGATTTAAAATTCCATCAATGTACTGGCATATGCCGTTCTGGTGTTCAACTTCGAACGAGTGGTCTGAAATTATTACAAGGTAATTGCAGAAGCAACACCCACCTCATACATCCTCGATATCAACTCTGAAACAGTATTTCTCATCCAAATTGAGTTGGATGGGGGTATATCTACCGACCCGGGCTTGAGCCCGGGTCGCGGGCCCTCCAAAATTCTGAACCCGACCCTGAGCCCTACTGGGCCCGACTTCGGGTCGGGCCTGGGTCGGGCTCAAAAGCCCGGGCTTGGGTCGGGCTTGGGCTTGAGCCCTGCCGGGACAACACGAAACACCAAACGCCGATTTCATTTTCTTCAACATCCAAATCAGTTCCGGACCTCCTTCCAGAATTTGCGGAATACCCGGAATATTTTACTATGCTCATTTTGCAAGCACGGGTGAATTGGAAATTGTGGGTCCCAATATCGTCTACCTCTGACATTTAATTACTTTTGACAGGTAAATTGAATGTAAGTATTCTCCAAGTTATATGGCCTCCGGACGGGCACAAGACCTCATAGATCATCCCCGTAGTGCACGAAGCGTCAGCTCTGCGCTAATTGTTCAATTGACTTGCTGTGCAAAGCTCGTCGACTAATCGACCCGCACCTACCCGTACTCCGAAAATAACACGCTCCAGAATCATTAGAGTCTACGGTTACGTTCAGTGCCTGGCCCCGTCGTGTGCGCAGGCAACAACTTTCTTGGTTCTTGGGTCTTTTTTTTTTCGCTTGGTTTTGCGTGGTTCCTTCTATCCTCTGTCCTTCCAGCACGTTCGGCGACATATCTCGTGCTTCTTCTATCTGCCAATGAAGTGGCGTTCATACGCATCTACCCATCGCGCCACAACCGCATTCCGATTCTGATCCTTCTCCCGCAAGACCGCACGGCCGGCATGAAGCAAGCAATGCCAAGTGGTTTGCTTCGCCATCTGGCAGTGTATGACGCGAAACAAATGTCACCAGAAACTACAAATTTCGCTATGGGCACTGCATTCGTGACCGGGATCAAAGCTATATGCAGACGCACTGCAGGACCAGCACTTTTTTTTCCGAACTTAACTCCACATCTTCTAATCGTTATTAGGGCTCCAACCCGTGCCCGTTTTCGACGGGTTGACTGAGAGGCGACACTGAAACGGGGCGGGTAGGGGACGGGTTGACCCGTTGACGGGGTACCCGCTCCCGCCCGTTTGACGGGTTCGACGGGGTTTTCTAGGCGCTACCAGGAAGTGACATTCTGGGTATGTTTTTGTCTCAAATTATCCCTGCATCATGCTTAATCTATTTTTAAGACTCAGCCGTTACTGTTGAGCACATTTTCTCCGGCTGCCGCGACACAATTGGGCTTCATTGCGCGAGCTTGAAGGCGGACTATGTAAACCTTGATACTCATCAAGCCTCGGTCACGTGTAGCGCAGGCGGCACTTAAGAAGGCAGCCAGGGAAGATTAGAATTTTTGTAGACCTACCCTATGGTCTACTTGTCGTGATTTGAGTCTGTTAAGACCCGTCAACCCCGCCCAGAACGGCCGTTAATGACGGGACGGGTGTAACCCGTTAAAACGGCTGTGACGGACGGGACAGACGGGACCCGTCCGTTCCTAGCCTCCCACCAGCGCTCCGACGGACGGGTTGGAGCCCTAGTTTTCACGGTCTTCAATCCAACCTCCATGACAAAATACAAATAGACTGACATGAGAATAGCTGATTTTAGATCAAGTTGCGTGCATAATATTAATACCACCCAAAAGTTAATGGGGATTAAATGGTTAATAGTGCCTAGTACAGGGACTACCTAGAAAATAATAAGTTATAGTAAGAGATTGTGGGAGACTGAGCTGCCTGCGACAGCCGAAGTCCTGTAACCATCGCGTAACACAGCGGGCCACGACTTCGCTGTGCCTAGCAACCCCCGTTAGCCGACTCTATTTATATCCGACACCTCAAACACACCCTCCCCTTGCCCTCCCCCTTGGCTAGGTGGCCTTTCGCGGGCTATGCAGTGCAAGAAACCAGTTTTGGTGCGGGGTGGATTGAGGTGACTTGGGGCATCTCGAGCCAGTGTTGCGAGGCAGCCTCGCACGCACCTTAGCAGAGCTGGGGACAGCCCTGCCCGGCAAACCCTGCCAAGGCGTCTAGACCAACCTCGGCCAAGGCTCGTCAAAGCTGGACCCACGTGCGTCCAGGAGCCGCCAAAATGCAGTGTATTGCAAACAGTGAAACACGGGCCAACCCGTGCCGTTCTTGTCGTGCGGGGACACCACTGCCAGGCGTAATAGTGCCTTTTCGATCGGCTCGCCCTGAGGATGCATTATCCACAGAACAGCCTCAGTGCAGCAGAACTATATAAACTGCACTGAGACCTATGCCTATCCCCAACCTAGTCCTCACCACGTCATGTTATCTTCTGCTTTTGTTCTGCTGGCCCTGTTGGCCAGCCCCGTCGTCTCACGGGTCTCTATGCGCCCCGACACCAAGTTTCTCAGTCGCCAGTCGGAGGATTACAACTTCTACGCGACCAATCCCGGCCGCATTTCAAAGGATCTCATGGTCGGCGAGAACGATGAAGATGGGAACCGGAAGCGGCGACCAAACTGCGTATTCTATGTGAACCAGAGAGATGTGGACGCGAAAGATCCTAACTATGCGAAGAATCGAGCATTAGAATTTGCGGATCTTATGAATGACGCCCTACCAGGCTCAGACTTCGTGAGTCCCTGCCGAATTCAAGCCACGAGGAACTGACGAACAAATCTGGATTTTGTACAGCACACCCTTTGTAAGCTATCACTGTCAAGTCGAAAAGGACCGCGAAACTAAAATATGGTAGACGACGTTTACGATTCCGCAGAGGCGTTCAATTTTGGCTCGGGCCCAACGATTTCCGCGATGTTGGGCGGGCATTTGCGAGATTGGTTCGGGATCACCTCCGGGGCATTCGCGGAGGTCTGCGAAGGCACGATCTATTTAGTGGTCGAGGCGGAGCCGCAAGATATTTGGTCAGAGAGTATTTGGATTACTGACGAATGGCCTGCAGTTCTAAGAAATCCATTCATAACACAAGTTGTCGAGATTCGCCCCGAGGACATCGGGCAGGCTGTGGCTCACAACGGCAGCACTCGATATATTCGTCATTACCGATACCGTGAGTGTCTATGTTTTCCCTAGTCATCTTAATCCTGAACATGAATGCTGTAGGCGGCGGGCAGCCACCCGGGGCGACTCCCCCTCGGGATGACGACTCCTCTGTAATTCCGGGGAACGTCGACATCGACCCCAACGCGTCCAGCCAAAAGTTTCCTGGTGTCCCGGATGTCAGCGGCGATCTCTCACCGTTCAAGGAGGGCACCTGCACCATGCATGTGCATCAGTGGAAGAATCCTAAACAAGGGGAGGCAGCCCGTTCGATCCTCAAAACCCCTGGACTGGCCCGTTCTCCGTTGAAATCACAATGTGGGACGATCATGTCGCTCCCAATCCAGGGAACAAGATTGGATACGTCGCGCGCACCAACGCCAATGACCCAAATGCCCTGCACATGACTTCAAAATTGGACTTGGTGTTGATCGTCACTCCAGAAGAAAAGCACGATTACATCCAGTTCAATCTCGGCGCACTCAGTTTCACGAGCACAAGTAATTGTAAAGTCGGTGGATGGGTGAGTGTTGGAATTGACTGTTTGAACCGCACACCGTTGATTCAAATCCATGTAGAACCACAACTCAGATCGCCAGATGGATTGCGGGTGCGTTTAGTCTCTCCTGGACAGACGCTTCAACAATTCTAACTCATTCTTCAGGTTCCCTTGCACCTGGGGTGGCGGCGACTCGACCGACCACTCCGAGCCTGGGGTGTATTACCCTTGAACGTGTTGGAATGGCAAACCGACTTGGCCGACTGGGATTCAACACTATCGAACTCAATTGTCCCGTATCTCTCGCTGAACTCTATGTAGACACAGCACGTCGCCTTGAGCGCACCTTCGTTTATATATATATACTTACCTATGCTATTACCTACAATTACCTTGTATTTATTTCTATGGTCACATAGCTCTGCATTCTGTCTGTATTTATTCATAAGCCGTAGTTTACGCTGCATTATAATAAATAAGTTCTTCTGCGAACTTCACCTCTTCTACGTCGCTCGTTCAATAGATCTATAGAACGACACGCAGTGTTGCTTCGGGATAATAGTGAATCAATGCATGCTTAATAGCAAGCAAACCTGTCACGAAACGATGTGTGCTGACACGGGCCGACTACTCTTGGGTTTGTGTCAAGTGCGTTACGCATTGTGAGTGAAATCAGTAGGAAAGAAGCCGGCGACAAGGACGGCACCGCACCGCGAATTCCCGCGCACGCTGCACCATTTACAATACAAGGATCTCATTACTCTAGTACTGCTCAAGTAAAGCGGCCGTTCGCTTGTCAGCAAGCATTCCCATATGACTGACACCTGGCTTTTGACAACGATGAGCACCGAGGTCATCAATAAGCCGCGTTCAGCAATTAATCCACTGAATGGGGCCTTGACTAACGAAACCCAGAGGATAAACGGATCCGTAAGGAGACGGTAATCTACCGCACACACTCATTCCCACATAAAGTGGGTAAGGCCGACAACAGCCCGCTACCACCAAGTAAATAACAACCAAGGGGGAATCGGGATTCGAATTTCCGACAGGGGGTAGGGGGGAGGGGGGGTCCCGGGAGGGCCGAAAAAAACTTCTACCTATATATTAGCAGGGAGGGGAAAGAGCCTCTAAAACACGTCTATGAGCCTTTAGGGGCTCAAGTTCACCATTGGGAGCCCAAACAGAGGGCTGTGGTAAGCTGTGGAGTGTTCAGTTCAGTTTTGTAGACCAATAGTGGGCCATATGACAACGAAAATAAGTCAAATTTAATGGATTAGTATAGTTGGACACTGGAACAATGCCCTCAATGATGTGGAAACAAATCGTGAATTTTGTTGGAATTTTGTGGCGAATTGGGGTGGTGGCGGTGAGGACGCACATGACCGCAAAGAACGGACCGCCGCTAGGGGTGGGAAACTCCTTCCCTTTATGGAAGGAGGGAGGGGGAGGTGGGGTCCAAGGAAGGTTGAAAAAAACTTTTCGACCCTATATCCTTTTTTCGAATCCTGATTCCCCCTTGATAACAACTATAGCGCGCCATTGTGGCAGAGCCCACTAATACTACGGATGAAACATACAGGATCTGTATGGTATGTAGTTTCTTAGAACGTTGACAAAAAATGATCACAACGCGCGCTTCCGAATCCGGGGTCACCACAATGGGACACCATCTCGTAGACAATCTAGAGATGTGTTATTGGTGTATATTGTTACATCCACACATTTAACAAGTGGTGCACGAGGAATTAGCCTACGCAAACACAGGACATTCCTATTGATGTCCCAAACCAAATTGATCCAACTTCCTGGATCCATTTTTATCCGCTCCTCTTCGCCGCCACCCTGAAGCGGACATCAAGCGGTATCCAGTGCGACATCTGTTCTTGCAGACCTGTTTGCTCTCTCAACCCCCGTTGTGGCCCCCATGTTTCACAAAAACGTACAATAAAATGCATCGAAATGACCATTTAATGGCTCACTATACTGTAGAACCTACTTCATCTCATATTGAAAATCTATTTCCTCGAAGTTTTCGCATTAGATAGAGCCTCAGTCTAATTATTGAAAAATATATCGTGAAATAAGTGCGGGAGAAAGATGTAGAAAATCGACATGTAAGGTGGGGCCCAAGTTTCGCTCGGTCAGTATATCAACCAGCTTGCGTTGGGCGAGTGAACCCCGAGTCCATATGGGATCCACCTCTGGGTCTACTCCGTTGATCCCACCGCTCAGCCCATTAGGATAATGCGAATCACATCGATGACGGTCCAAAAATCATGGGCCAGATTTCAAGCGATGTCGACGCGACTACCGTGCGTGCTTGAGTGACTACGAATTTCTGAAGCAAATGTTAGCATGCCACGAAGAGCGAGCAGAAGTGGTGTTGACTGACGGAATTGCATTTTCAGTAAAGGCATGACAAGATAGTCAACTATCAACTATGATTCTGCGAGTCTGCGAAGCAAATCTGAAGAGAACGTGAGGAGAGCACATTAGTGAAAGTGGCGTGGTCTCACCAAAGTTAAGCACGTCGTTATCGCCGATAAAGCAGGTCAACTCTGCATGTCAACTAATCTGCGAAATCATTGTTAGGACAAGCAACCCGAAAGTGGCATCAACTTAATGAGTTACATCTACACACACCGGCACCTGCGAGGCCCGAGATCTGGATAGCAGGGTACAGCACAAACTAGCACCAGCATGGGAGCAAAGGACCATACTCAGCAAGGCGTGATCCTGGATATTGCCACGGCTCAACGTTACCTTACGTTGAGGTCCAGGAATATCGAAGCTTGAGGTGATGATCCAGAACTTGACCTAGCAAGAGAGAGAGAGTGCAGAAACAGACGGCGAGAATCGAAAACCATAGTAAAATTTGAGGACTGTATTGAACAAGCAACGAGTGGCTGGAAGGATTTGCGCTGAAATTTATCCTGAACTTGCGAGAGGATAGAGGCACACGACGAAAGCATCCAGAAGGAAGCAGAGACCCCAAGCCAATGAAATCAAGCAGGAGCACAGGTTCACAGGTCTTGCCAGGGGTCTGAGGCAATTTTTGGGGGGAGTGGAGGATATCCCAGACTTGCACAGGGAGATGACATGGTTGACTGGGGGAGGGGAAGATGGGGGGAAAGGATAAGTGTCGTCGACGTGGCAAGATGGCGGTGTTCTCCTGTTAACCGACCGGCTAACTCGGATTCAATGATTGGTGGCCAATCAGACAAGGAAAAGGGAGCTCGGACGACCAGAGACTCAAAACAAGGTCTCTAGAATTGGATCACAAAAGCCGACCAAAACGACCCTCGTTTTGAAATTTGCTGGAACTATAGTAAATTCAGGTGGTACAGGACCCACTACCTAAAATTAGTAGGCATTATTTATTCTAAGTTGATTCACAGAGCTGAATTTTAAGGCGATCCAAAACTCGCTCGGTTGACGTGTGATCATCAACAAGCTCGCATTGGGTCGCAATTGGTCCAGCCATTTTGGGCCAGAAATCTTAACTGTCACCGTCACCATGTAGACCCCAAGTTTTCATTTTTCAAGGCCGTCACCTGAACATTTGGTCGGATTACTACAGTAGGGCGCCAACCCTTGCCTAAAGGTAGGGGGAATTTTTGATGGTTGGGGTTCATGCGACATCGGGCAATTTCGGACACAACATTTTGGGGATTACGCAAATTCAGCCGGGGAATACATGGCAACTGATGGCCGCGTGCGGCAGGGTTGAACCACGAAACAAAAATGCCAAATTCATTGCAGCGGATTTGGACAGTAACAATCTGTATATTGCACCAAAAAACACCAGAAAAAGAGGAAGGCAACAGATGATAAAGGGCTCCGAGTGGAGTCGAAATGTTGTGCGAACAACTCTCTATTGCTGTGTTTTTGAACAATGACACCTTCGATATGACGAGATTTTGTTTGTCCTTGTAATGAAAATGTGATCCACTGCAAGTGGCTGAAGTTAGGGCGCCCTATAAGAACCCTTACCTAACGGTAGCGGGAATAAGTGCTACATCGCATTAAATGTGAATTGTCGCGAGTCGCGACCTACTCTCCGCCACGGTGTGACCGTGACACTTCGCTGGTACTCTCAACGTCAACACCAGATCCCCTCGACTGAAATTGCCTGGATCTGGTCAGCATTCACACAGGAAAGCGGTTGGTTTGAGGGTAGCTAAAGTGCTCACCGAATCCATAAGCACAACGGATTAGCAGTTGGTTTCAGGGTAAAGGGTGTGAACCGAACTCCAAGTACCATCTAAAATGTATCGTTTCTGCGCGGTCGAGGCGGATGCCGAAGTTGCCGACTTCGGCATGCCTTTCAGGCGTCCCCAAATTGCTCGTTTTGGACCGGACTTCCACCGTGCTGACACGGCGCCTGAAACTAACAGTTTCAGCGCCAGGATTAACAGCTGCGAAGCATAGGTTTCGGGGATCACTTTCGGTGGTTCCCTGAAACAATAGGCTTCAACCGTCTCGAAACGACGTCTTTGCGAGGCCCATAGCTATACTCCGGGCGATTTTTTGCATGGAAGCAGCGGCAAGGCAGCCGATACCCCGAGTCTCATAGCCCTCGCTCCAAATCGGCCGATACCATCCAATTTCGAAGCCAGAGGGGACCATCGACGTCGGGGACCGGTGCTAAATGGAACAGGGGTGAATCCACCAGAACAGATAAAATGGTAGATAAAGAAACACCAAATTGAGACTATGTACATTGTACGGACTGGCGGATTCGATAAATTGATTCAACGCTGGCTAAAGTACTCGTACAGTGAAAATGTGCCGAGTGTGATGATCAGTGCAAACTGGACACTCATCAGGATAGTCTAATTACGGGATGGTGCTGGTGCGATTATTCCCACTTCTTCAAGAGCGCAGCACCGTTGATCGTCATTGACATCTGGATCCGTTGGGATGACTCCTTCGATCGCATTGCAGCGCAGTGAATCAATTTCCGCATCCTGGAGACCGTTAATGGAGCGATGCGACCCTGCACCTCAAATCATGAGAAAGAAGTTCAGATTTCAGCTATCTAGAGGACGTACCATCTCGCTCGTTTCCGGATTCGGCGAAAGCCTCTTTCTCCGAGACTCCGTCAGAGACCATTCCCAGATTTTGCTGGGGATACGCTCCTGTAGAATTGGTTGTAGTAAGTATGTGAGGCAGGCAGAACGTGAACAGGTGGATGCCAAATAATGAATTAATTAATATTATTCCTTCGGTCACGCCTCATGCCATCGATGAAGATTACATATTCTTCCAGGTCCAGGGACCATAGGAGGGCCGTGGCATGTGGTATGGATCTGCCACCATCATTAGGAGGACACTGATTTCTGGTGCAGATACCCCGTTCGAGTCGGGGGTGGGCGTTAGTGGTACTTGTATACTTTTTTCCCCTCAGTGCACTCTGGGCTGGCCGCCCGCAATTATAGGCTCTGCTCTTAGACTTATTACCATTCTTGGGTTCATTTACATCGTCACGCGTGGCTGTCGCAAAATCTCAAGTAGGATGGATGAGCACCCTGCAGCCAATTGATAACTCGAGCTGTGCTGAGATCCAATATTCTGCATTGAAGGGGAGAGAGCCCCTCACGCAATGAGGGACTCACAGAACATAGCTCCGGTAGCATATGGTATGCATATGCCATTGATAGGGCTGGCCGCCATACATATGCAGATAACCTGGTTCGACTCCGGGCTGGGCCATGGCGAGGCTTGGCATGTTTTTTTCTTCCGCTAATTCTGCTTTATGGATTCACACGATTTGAACGGTTGGTGTGAATACTTCCTCAGGACAGTTACAGTGGTGTGGCGGGCAGACGTGAACGGGCGGATGTGGATTAATTATTTCTCCATGGCTAAATAACACTACGTATTCTTTCAGGATCCACGGTCTGCATGAACGCCCCGTGACGTGTGGTACACTATGAGTTGGCTGGATATTGATTTCTACCCAGTTCGAGTGTGGGAGGGGCCATGGATATGAAGAATGGGGATATCCTTTTTGCGTTGTTTTTTTGGCTGGTTCATTTTAGTGCGCTGAGTTTTTCGGTTGCGTCCAATTAAAGACCTTCCCTCATGAATGTGCGGCTGGGTTCTAGGAGAGTGGCTCCTCACGAAGGGGCCCACAGAGCACAGAAACGCCCGGTGGCATGCGGTATGCGTCTGCCATTGATGATGCGAATATTTCGACGTATAAGCAGATAACCCGGTTCGACTCCGGGCTGGGCCATAGATCGCAGAAGAAATATTTTTCCTGCAGCGTCCACAGAGAAGTTGCTTTACTTCAAACATCCAGATGGACAGCACAGAAAGGCCCGGTAGCATGCGGTATGCATCTGCTCATAATCGATCGTCAGCGTGAGCTTAAGTACAGAACTCTGGTTCGACTTCGGGCTGGGCCATAGCACTGCGTTCAAGGCCCTCCTAGACTTACCCTCTGGCAAGGTATGTATATGTCAGGCTAGGTCTCCCTAGCTTCCTGGACAGATGCCACCTTCCCGGAATACAGCCATCTGCCGCACTTGTAATGTTTGGTTGAATAAATACGGGCTAACTCCAGCGTAATTGAATATAGATGAGTTTAGGTAGCTAAACTGATCTGGAGAGACCTACACTGGCCTACACAGGGTCAGCTTAGGTCACCTGGTCAGACACTACGCACACCTTGCCACAATTGTGATCAGGTCGGTCTAGTAGACCTACACGGAGTCTGTTTAGCCTCCTAGGCATTCCTTTACAGACCTATACACACCTTTACAGACTGAGGCTAGGGGGGTCTTGAACGCAGTGATAGATGATGGTTGTGCCCAATTTTAACTTCATATTTAATTGGATGGAGTCAATATACTAGAAGAGTCGCAGATCATGAGCACTGATTGAGCACAGAACGTGGGAAGGCCTAGCATGTGGCATGCATCTACCCATAATTCGGATGTATCAGTTCAAAGCAGGCAACGTCGGTTCGATTCCGGGCTGGGACTCAATTCGGAGGAATAATAACTTTTTTTCCCTGCCTGAATCTACTTTTTTCCATTCATACGTTCTGAGCACTGGGTATGCTTAATGTTGGTGTTGCCTTCGAATCGGCAGTTCTAGTCTCTGCTCTCAAACTTCTACCATTATCGAGCTCACTGACAGCATCATGCGTCGGTTCCAGCAAATAAATTGGTAGATCGAATATTCTGCATTGATAAAGACTCATAGCTGATCGCAGACAATGAAGGGCCCACAGAACGTAGGAAGGCCCAGTAGCATGCGGCCTGCATTTGCGATTGATTGTGGCTTTGATTCAGCATAAGCAGACAACCCCGGTTCGACTCCGGGCTGGGCCATAGGTCCGTTAGCCGGGTGTTTTTTTCTTTCCCAAATTCAGCTTTTAAAAAAATTCACGTTATGAGCGGTGGGTGTGGATACCGGCAAATTTTCCTCAGGATCAGTCGCAGGATCCGCCCAGAACGGGTTGATCTCATTATTTCTCCACTTTGGCTGCCATGCTGAATTTCAACGACGAGGGATAGCTCGTAGCTCCTAATGAAGGACCAGCAGAAGTTAGGAAGGCCCGGTTGCATGCGGTAATGCGTCGCCTTGACTCTGTTTTTACTGCCTAGGTTCAGCATTTCCCACGCCATGTTTTCGGCACCGCTTGCTTACGCTCGCCTGCTTACCCACTCCACTCTCTTTCCTCCGCCCACCATCCCCGCGCCGACTCTCGTTGCACCGTCCACGCTGAGCGACACCAAGCACGCTCTGTTCACCGCCAGTCTCGCCGACCTCGCGATGTCGATCCAACGGCTCTAGCGTTGGATTGGCGGTATGCCTCGCTGGGGACTGGGACCTTTCTTGTCCTTCATTTTCGTTTTGACTTTATATCACTCAAAGGAAATGTTTATAATCACAGATCCTCCTCTTCCCCGCGCCCACCCTCGGCAGCGACACTTTTTTTGGCGCTCTTTCGACTGGTACTGCATACACAGGTGAGGAGCGATATCGACCGGAGTCTTGCGTTTGTTCAAGGTGTGTTCTGTTCTTTTGTGCGGGATGACACACCACACGTCGGCGATGCTTGCTTATTCATTGACATCTATCCTTTCTTTTCTTACATGGCCCCGTCCTCGTCCCCGCTACGAGCATCACATCCGCATCAGCAGCGAACCCAAACCTATTCCTCCGCACACCCGCGTCCTCGCCCGACTCCCGCCCCCGCCCGCTCCAGCTGAATACTACGCCAAAAAGTAAATACAGCGCACCACGTCTGCCAGTAAATCCGTCCTCGGCGTCTGCGTCAATGTCTGCATCCAGGTCCTCCACGCCAGCGCACAGGCACGGACACGCGTACTCCTCCCTCTTCACCGCCAGCTCTCCACCAACTCCATATCCTTCACGAGCTCCAACGCCAACGCCGTCTCGATCGCGAGTGGGAGATTCAATAGCCTCGTGTCGCGCGTCGACGCACATGCACACGCACACGCAGCGCGCGGCGAGTTGTTCGTCGAGTGCGGTAGATCACACTCCGACTTTAGTTACAACCAGTTCTGGAGTGTCAAACCCCTTCCGCGCACCGCCCTTCCCGCCACGGCGCTCCTCTACTAGTGCTTCTAGCTCTCCTTCTGCCTCGACCTCGACCTCGACCTCGGCGCCTGTTCCGCCGTTCGCGTCGTCTCACGCGAGCTATGCGATCAGTTCGGACCGGGCCTATACGAGCACGAGTGGTGATTGCAATTATTCCAGTGGAGGCCAAGCACCACGCACAGCGCCACGCGCGAGACGTTCGCTCCGGCTCATTTAGGGATTCCTACTCTTTCTTATCTGGGATATACCTCCAATGCCAACGTGTCTTCCTAGATCGCATCCCCCGCAGCTCGGTATGGACCGGAGACGCAGAATGCTCGCACCCGGCGTCCGCGAACGCGCGGGTGTCTGCATTCGCGCCCCGTGCACCCGCACCGGAGGGGGACGAGCTCCGCCGATGTGTAGGTATCTCACGACTCCGATTCTAATACGGGTGCAACGAGAGGGAGTGGAAGTGGAGGGAGGATGGTACGCTCCGATTCGTCTGCTCCAGCCTTTACCCCCTCTGATTCCTTCGCCTTCACGCCCTCGGGTCCTTCGGCTCGCATCCCTCTCCGCCTCACATCCCTCCTTCCCTTCCCACAACTCCGACTTCGGAAATGGACGGGTAGGAGCACTCCCGAGGGTGTTAAGACGCGCGCACCCTCGCGGGCGCGGGGTCGGTCGGCGCGGAGAGCGGGGAGAGGGATGGGTTGGTGAGGTCTGAGACGGGGGAAGAGTGTGGCGCGTTTTGACGCGGCACTCGTGTGGGTGCGAGTGGTTTCACCTCCCGGTGCCGCGCGAATCCGCGCCCTGCGCCCCATGACCGTGAGTATCCATACATCGCACCGTGTACATGCGCCGGCGTTGAGGTGCTCGATGACGCCGCGGATGGGGACGTACGCTCGGAGTGCTGCAGGGGATGGATGCGCCCAGATCCAGGCACCATATCGCACTGCGGCTGTGGAGAATAATTTACTCATCGCGTACAGCAGAAGTGCGGATAAATACATCACTCTTAGGTTCACCTGTTTCGTGCGAACCGGATGAACCAAACGGCTGTCTTTTCTCTTTCTCCTGCATACCGTTGCACTCATTGTTTGGGAATATCTCCATGCTGTTTTTGGTAGACTCAGTCAGCCCTCGTACTTTCCAGCTCGGCTTAGACTTGGAATACCTCCAAGGCGAACCATTCATCTCTCATCATAATCACCATCGAAGAAAGGCCCGTGGCATGTAGGATGCATCTGCTCAAGATACACGGTCATTGACAGTACGCAGACGACCCCCGTTCGACTCGGGGGGCTGGCCTTGATATTGGACGTGACACATTTTTTCTTTCTTTCTGCACTTCCGTTTGACGTTCCACTTGCTGGTTTTATTTATTCAAGTAGCCCAATTCCGGTTCAAATCGGCCTAGACCTGCTCCCCGATCTTCTTTCCAATGGCGGTTAGATTTCTCCCCTCCTACAGTCATAGTGTAACTACGCTCACTGATTACTGAACCCTTAACAGGGGATACGGAGGCCCGTGGAATGCACTATGCATCTACCCTCTCGATACTAGTGTGGTCCGATCGCAGACGATCCGGTTCGATTCCGGGCTGGGCTATATAGGTGTAACGATGGTTGAGCTTTTTTTCTCCTCTTTCCTTCTTTCTTGGATTGTGGGGTTCTTCCTTCGCAGTAATTTTAATCTCAATGTGGTGATGCTTTCTGCATCCAGAGTCTGGATTTCAACCCCGTTTCCTCGTCCGGTTGGCGGGGGTGGCAGTCGAATCGGATTGTCTTTTTGGGTACTATCAATTTTCGCCTCCCTCGCATTTTAATTTCCTCCCATCACAGGTGAACACTGCCCAGGATGTATGAAGGCCCGGTAGCATATGGTATGCATCTGCACACCATCAGCCTTTGAGGACTTGTACTGCGAGACCCCCGTTCGACTCGGGGCTGGGCCATTCGTATGCTGTCAAGTACTTTTTTTCGCTTTCTGTCTGAACACACGTTCCTGCCCTTGATGATTTTTTTTTCCTCCATTGGCTTTGTACTTCGTTTCCATCGCCACTCGTCCGTGTATATCTTTGATTTAACCCCCCGATGTGAGAATTTTTTAATTGAAGTTTTTGTGTAATATGGGGTATTTATAGATAATGGAAGGCCCGGGAGCATGCGATGTGCATTTCTCTCGATTCTAATGAATCGAGCTTGATCTCACAAGCAATAGACCCCTGTTCGACTCAGGGCTCGGCCATGGGTTGGCCATGGGTGTCAAAGCAATAGACATTTTTTATGTATCGTTTACTCCGACCTCTGACCCAGGGGTGGAATCACGCAGGGGTCGATGTCGATTAAGTATTAATTTCCTTCTCTTGTTGCGCTCCTGGAGGCCGAAATGGATTTTACGTTCCTGAGGAAACATAGTGGGTATGTATGCGTCTTTATGGGAAGTTGCCATTTACTCTTCTCGTGGTCACATTTTGAATCCTCCGACCTCGTGTATTTATCGCGACCTCCCAGGCCTGAACATTTTCTTTTATGATTCAACATCAGTGTGCAGTTTTATTGTCCAGAATCCAAACCCGGGGTGTGTACACTTGAATTGCCTTACAGTGAGTCCGCGCCATCCTCGTCACTTCGTTACTTCGCTTAGCGTCGCGGAAGTTCGCGAGTTTGATCGCATTCCGTGAAAGTTTGTGACTTCAGCTGGATTTAGTGGAACTTCGTCACTTCCTCCGCACACCGTGAAAGCTCGTCACTTGGACGCAGTGAGAATAACCACATGACCATGGCCATACACGTGGAGAGTGCACGGTCAGTCGGTCCACGGGACCAACGAAATGCGGCGACTCAGTACAATTATTTAGAACAGCGGCACTTTGCACGCCATCAGCGAAGAGGTGCACTCCGCGACTCAAAACACAAAGTAAACTAGTGTTAATACAAGTGTAAGATCATAAAGTAGAATGAATTTTTCAGCCTAAATGCAACGACAACGATGGACGCGACCCCATGTACAATCAACTTTGAACTTGGGAATCTCGATGAATGTCATTGAATGTGCAGTATAAAGTGCGCGACAGATCTCGACAATCGAGAGCTCACTCTTCAGACACGCAAGGGTCCCGAAGCTTTAAATATATTGACCTAGACAATGCATAGCTAGGTAGAAGTAATGAAAGTAAACAGTAGGCGCTCACCTCACTCTTCGCGCACACAATTGATACGAAGCCTGAAGGGGAGCAACTCAGAGATACAATGTCTATGAGTGGCATATCGGCCTGAAGCGAAGTAAAAAAAAAAGCATACGCAAACGTCCATAGGGGAGCGCACGTCTGCACAGTGTCGGAGGTAAATAGTAAAATATTATACATATAAACACGTAGGAACGGGTCATGCAGCGGGAGGCGCGGCACGGTCATGCACCGCCAACAGAGTATTGAACGAGACAGTGTTCTGCAAGGTTTGCAATCGCCATCCATGAAAATGCTAAAGTTTGTTCTGTCGTTTAAGAAGCCACATAACAAACAGTGTCAGCCCGCTCGCGGGGTGCGATAAAAAGTTGCGCACGGCGATCACAGCGCGATGGGAGACGTCGACTCTCGCAGTGAAGGGAAAGGAAATAGAAGAAACAGTGAAATAACTCACATAAAAGTATTGAAACTGATCTCCACGCGTACCCCCAGTGCTCGCAAGAGATAAAATGCAGCAAGAAGGAAATTCGGTAGTGCCAAAATTCGATGGGAAGAAGGCCCCTCATCGCAATCCAAGTCCACCAAACCATTAGCCCGGCTCCCGAGTACTGTGTCGGCATTGTTGCGCTCCCCGAGCGAGGCGGGGCATGATGTAGAACCTTCAAGTTGTTCTTACTGAAGGCTGGTGACTGTGATTCAATCCATCAGCGATGCATTAATACACGTTTTGACGCACCAAAGAGCCGCTGACCGATGATTTACGGGGAATGGCGGTCATCCATTGGCTGGCGTGTCGGATGGCAAAAAAATGCTTATGTAGATTGCGACACATATTTCCTGCGTATGAATCTTTTCATCGCCGATGTCGGTGCCCGAAATCGTGTCGGCAATTGTCGTGCTGTTGAACGTCGGGTGGGGGGAATGGGCGGGACGCGATGGTGGTGGTGGTAGGAACGAAAGGTAAGATGCACAGCCGCCACACCATCGCCGACCGCGCGCGCGTGCGGAAGTGACGAGCTTTCACCAGAATTTAGTCGAAGTGATGAGCTTTCTCAGAATTTCGTTGAAATGACGAACTTTCACACTTTCCCATCAAACTCACGAACTTTCTCGCTCCTAAGCGAAGTAACGAAGTGACGAAGGTCACTACTACCTTACAGTATTACAGCCTTAGAAATGAGAAATCTAAATTTGTTACATCTTTGGAATCGATCAAGAAACTGAGTAGGGCAACAAAGAGAAGAACTTTCGTACTGTGAACATCCCCTCTGGAATAGCAATAACAATTTCAACACGCATCCCTCGTTCCTGAGGTTTCCCTGCGAGCAATTTGATTGCTTTCCACTCGTGCATGTACCTCTGCGCTGATTCCTCCATCGACGCAAGCCCAACGTGCTCGAACATCGGGGTGCTGGCATTAACCCTATTAGAATTGTTTGAGCAGTGAGCTTTGGAAAGTGAAACACTGTTTAAATATTGTTCTGTTAAATAGCGGTTGAACAGATGCTTTCGAGCAAAAATGAATCCCACTTGTGCATCAGTAAAACTGCAATTTCGTCTTTGACATTTACATCTTTCGAAGGCATCTTTGCAGGTCTTTGTCTTTTGAATCGAGTCTCGGGTCTTTGGCCGATCGTCTCTGGACATTTTTTATCTTTCGTGAATAGTCTTGGATCTTGGCCAAGCCTACCCGCAAAATTACAGTCTCTTGGAGAAATCATGAAGTCTCGAGTGTAAGGGGAAGTCTTGGGCCAATACGGGTGTCTCCCTACTGTCTTCTAAAACATTACTCAGAAGTTTATTCAGTCATTTACATCTCTCAACACGAATGGAATGAAATTTTATCGATTTCCGTATTGGGAAGAAAGCGTTCAATTGTATTGAATACCAGTGGTCAGTAAATTGAAACGAGAGCAATAATAACAGCCATATATCAAAAGAATATATAACGGGAGTACATCAGAATGCTATCTCGTGCGAATGGTGGTCTGCATATTTATTAACGTAGAAGGCAGCAAAAAGGTCAAGAGAACGGGTATGTTTAAAATGACGAGGAACAGGATCGTCACCATGTACGGGAAGTAGGTGCGCAGCACGTAGAATGGTGTCCAAATGAATGATAGACATCTCTCGCTCACCATTCGCATCCAGATCGGGCTCCACTATCCACATTCCGACGTCGGACAAGGCTCATAACCGATAGCCGAAAACCAAGTAACAAGGGCGCAAGGGTATATGATACCAGAGGCCGTGAAGGACATGAAAGCCATGACCCGAGCAGCGTACAACCATCGAAATCCGGGCTGGGCTGGGTCATGCTCAACAAATATACAATCGCGTCGGGCAGCACCGCCTCTCCAGGGGCGAACGGCCCGAATCCGCTCGCGGTACATGCCGCCAATGCCAGACTGGTCACTGGGCGCGTAGATTAGCGACTGCCGAGCGGAAGACCTTGATCTTCTTTGGGCACGATGGGCAGTCGCCGATGGGAATATTTTCGGTAGGAATATCGCTGTCGGGGGGGGGGATTTATTATACTCGCGTAGTCCAAATGTCTGAACCACGAGTTTACCGAAGACAAACTAGTAATGTACAGGTGGTTATCCTTACATATAACTACAGGATGCCAACAGAGCACACACCATTCCAGGGGGTCGTACTACTCAAGTGTACTGTGCTCTGGCTGGCCGCTTGCATCAGGGAAAACCTCCTTCGGTATTTTTTGCAATTTTGTTAAAAAATTTCTTTGCCCCAAAAATTTTTTGAAATTTTGAAAACTTTGTGCAACATTGAAATAAATTCAAGTTAAATTGCCTTCAATCATATCATAGTTTGAGTAAATTTCAAAACCTCGCATATTCTTTGACAAATTTCGCAAAAGTTTAGTTCAACACAGGGTAAATTTAGTACAGTGTTGCGTATATATGGCGATTGGTCCAAGGATTTGCAAAGAAGGATGGGCATTCATCTAAAACATTGTGGGACTTCCACTCCAGTGACGCAATGGGACCAAACTTCAGGAAGAGGTGGATGCTGCGTCGAATATTGGTCACCGGGATAATGCTTGCGAACCGATCGCCGTTCCGGATGTAGCGAGTCACTTTGTACATCAGATGATGCTGTTCAGGCTGTGGTTTGAATGCCGAAAACCATTCAACGTATGCCAAATATTTCGGCGGTACAATGTTCGGTGAGAGATTCTTTCCGCCAGTCGATCCGGAATCGTGAATACCACTCTTATCTGGGCAGTTCGATACCCTGTTGATGAGAATGTTAAAAAGAAATGTTGTCGGAATTGGATATTTTCTCAGCATCGGTGCACACTTTCAAGCAGCGAGGATCGCCTGTGTTGGAAAAGTGAAGCCCAAATGCACGGCCAATAAAGGCGACCCCACACCCAGGACAATCAGGCATTATCGCGATAGTGTACATATACTGTAGGGAGATAGAATTGAATGAAACGTTGCTAAGTACGTACATCACCGCCCAACCACCGGGTATTTGAAGTACATCAGCACGAGGGACCGCGTAGTATTCGAAAGGTATCAGCACCGGTGCTATTGACGACTAAGCGGTGGGCAAACATACCATAAGTGAAAAAACACAAAGAACCAAACAAGGACGGACCTCTTTTCCCCCCACTTCTCTTCGCCCTTCCTTTACCCTCTTGGACTACAATCCCCGGCCCCACACTATTTGATACATCCACCATCCAATGGCCGACGACGCTGAGTTATCAGTCACTTCAGATGAAGAAACACCTACTCGGCAAGAGAAAGCTCGGAGGACATGCGCCCGTAATCGCGCCCAGGAGGATGCCGCAGCCAAACAACTCAGTGAAGAAACGGGTAAGTGCTTGAAGCAGGTTTACTGTCTCGAGTAGTTCACTGATGATACCTATAGCTGGTGGACGTTCGGCGAAGAGAAATGCCCTTGAAAAGAGAGCAAGCGATATATTTCCAGGAAATAGGCCATTGACTCACAGCATTTTCAGTATGGGACACACGACGCCAGCATCCAACACCGCCGAGCCCAAGATTGCGAAAAAAGCGAAGTCCCCTTCTACAGCAGGTAAATTAATCATATTTCTTCGCTGCCGTTGTTGCCTAAACGATCCTCAGGCGCCGACACCATGGATCTTGGTGATCAACAACCAGCCAAGGAGAAGAAGTCCAGCAAGAAGACGCCAGCTGGCAAGAAAACTCCAAAGACCAAGAGCGGGAATGAAGGTGGGAGTTTACAATCACATCTGGCCCTATCCACCGTGCTAAATGAGAGGATTTGGAAAAGAACCCGGCACCCAGAAACGAAGCGAGGATCCCGGCGCCAAAAAGCGAAGTGTTGGTGAGTCGTCCAGTGTGACGGGTGACATCGTGACTCAAACGTGACTAGATCGTTACCTCCCAAACATCATCAAGGACTCGGACGACGATGAGCCTGCGACCCAAGGTGTGTCTCTCCCTCCCGAGGTTTCACCCATCCTCACGTCTCTTGCTATTCTTAGTCTCTAAACCTGTCGTGTCGGTTCTCAGTACGTCTCGGTTGTCCGCAGCCGCAGTAATGCTTACAAAAAAGTATGTCTTTTCGTCTCGTCGCATGCAAGTCTCATCTAAAATACAGACTTTCCTCGAAACACTGCCTTTTCATGCACCTGCCCTCGTTGACCTGATCCGCGAGGGGTGGTGGGCCAATCCGAAGGCATTAGGAGTGACGAAGCTTGAATCTCATCGGATCGACCGTCCGACTGAGGTTGTTCTTCCCGACGCTATGATCTGCCTGAGCGGCGCAAATGTGAGTGTATTTTGTCGGCGTTTATTTATATACTTTGGTTCTGATGTCCTATTCAGATTTGGGCCGCGATCCTCACTTGGCAGACTGGGCACTACGTCCATGTGAAGGAATTCAGCCAAGCCCATCTCGAGTCCACGTGCCACAGGCTCCAGGCGGTTTTGGATGAGCAACGCGCCGGTAGGTCGTCCAAGTATTTCAACTCGACGATGCACGACCTCTATATGAAAGTTTCGTAAGCATGGCTCGAGCGAATCAGTCTACAGTTTGCTAATTACTTCTACAGTCACTCTACCACCGTGTCTCATAGCTCGGGCTCTGCAAACAATGTCCTTCAGTTGCCGAGTGATAGCGAGTAGTCATTGCGTTGGCAGCGATCTGAATACAATAGTCACTTTAATCGTTTTAGTTACATTTTACTTTTGTAACTTACGTTGCTCTTAATAATGCTCCTGGCTTTCCGCCCAATGTCCTGGATGAACCTGATGAAAACAATCCGAGAAACTGAGAGAATATGTAGCCAAATTTCGGTGGAACGTACGCTAAATTCGACTCAAACTTTACTCGAAAGGTGGGTAAATTTTCGATATTTTTTTTGGGGGGAAGATATTTTGAGTAAATTTGCCAAATTTCAAAACTAAAGAAATTTTGGATATTTTTGACGAAAATATGCAAAAATATCTGAGGGGTGTTTCCCTGATGTGTATGGCAGGAATCCTGCGACGGAGACCAAAACTTTTTCATGTTCGGCTACTACCATTGTAAATAAGGTCTAGCAGTCCAATCGTTTCTGAGAATATATAATTTTCGATGGTGGAGATGTGTTGCCGAAAGGTTGCACGAAAAGTGCTTGTTAACAGTCGCAAACCCAGTATGGCCTTAGACTAGTGTTCGACTCGGTCCGAATATTTACCAAAAAATATCAAACCAAGTTCAAGGACATATTATGGATGGAGAGGGCTTAATGGAACGCAGATTACTTGTTTCTACTGGCCCTGGAGTACCAGACCGTCTTAACAGTTGCAATTTTTGGAGAACATCAAAACTCCGTGATGGACCATTAGGCTGTTTTCAACCGTATTTCACAAAGTTAAGAATGCAAAACGTACATAGTTCTCATATGGTGTTCCCGTAGCATATAGGAAAAATACCAACCAGGTGCAACGATGAAGTATTCGAGGCACAGATCGAATTTATCGTTGAAACAGAGTATTCCGGTCTGATAATTGAACGTACAGGGTAAGAAAGATTCATTTGAGATAACAGCAATGGCTCAGTGTACAGTGACTTGTATGTAGAGGAATATATGTATTGGTAGTGCAACAAGCTTGAAAAAGCCCGAAAAGGGGAAGAGGCAACTCACACGATAGCGACCCTATTCCACCCCAACCTACGATGAAACTAACTTGCATCGTACGAGAGATACCCAACCATCATAAGTATAGGCATTGTAAAATATCTCGAGGCAGCCACTAGATGGACCAAACTAAGTTTTGAGTAGTAAGCGGCATGCACATATATATATATATATATATATACGGACAGGATAGAGGGGAATTCGATGACACAAAAGGCTGTTTATGGGAAATACTGCATAGCACGCACATATCACTGCATATTTCAGGGTGAAAGGCCAATCAGTGGCGCATCCAAACTGCGGACAGAGATTGCAGGTATACAGAGACGCTGCCAAAAGACGAGGAGGAAACGGACAGGAGCACATAAAAGAGAACGGGAAGAGCTACGGCGCAGTAAGGGACCGGTGGTACGATCACACAAAGGAGAGCCGCAACAAGCGGGGGGTATAGGACAAGGTGGGCACAGAAACGAGCGCGATGCGGGTGAGGGCGAGGAAGGAGCGCAATGCGGGCGGGGGCAAGGAGGGAGCGGGCGACCCGAAAGAGGGGACCAAGGAATGCAGGCAGGAGCCACCCGATGGGTCAAGCAGAGCAGCAGCAGCGAAGCTGGCGGGGGCAGGGGCGGTGGCGGTGGCACCGAGTGGGGTCGCTTGCGGGCTAGAGGGGTGCAGGGCCAGGGGTGTTAAAGAGCCCAACAATGCGAGGAGGCAGCGCGTATGCGTGTATGCATGGTGGCGCAAAGTGGGGGTGCCGAGCATTCTACGTGGCAAGCTGTATTCGAAGCATGGTGAGCAAGGGGAGCAGGGATTAGGTAGAGGGCAAGGGCTGTGACCTGTGTGGAGGCGTAGCAGGCGCATGAGCAGCAGGGGCAAGCAGGGGGGAGCGGGAGCGAGCGGCAGGTGAGGACAGGAGCCGAAGGAATTGATATATAACAACTGTAAATACATCCCATCTTGGACGGCGCACCCGCCGTCAAATGCACGGACCATTTGGCACACGCGACACCGCTGCGGGAGCCGAGCGCCACGCATACGCGAGCATTCCTGAAGAGGTATATAGGTGAGCTGATGTATCAGCCTGGCTCTGTAACTACAGATGCTGATGTATCACGCTACTTCGCTAATCCACCATACCATGATCTGTCAAAACCCCAGATACGCCTGCCTCACCGATCTCCACCTATGGGTTGCCCACTCAAGCCAACGGTGGTCGACGTTAATAGGCGTTGGCCGACGTTGGTCTAGTATCCCTACCAAGGCAAAGTCTGCCCACCTTGGTAGATCTTCGCCGATGGTGGTGTGCCTATCTTGGCCAACCTTGGCCGACTTGGGTCTAGGTTGGTGTTGGTTGGAATGGCTGGACAGGCACAAACCATGTCGGATTTTGAATTTGGCTAACTAGGCTTAGCTAGGCTCATTGGCATACATCAGTATATGTGTGCCTATTCTGGTTGGAATACCTAGACCAACCATGGCAGGGATGGGCAGACAGATCGGCAGGGGTCGGTACACTGGTCTGCCTACACATCTGCCTATTGGGATCCGGCAGACCTGTGCCTACAGGGGGGTCTGAACGCAGTGCATTGCATTCAGACCCCCCCATAGGCACATATGTGCCCACCTTCACCGATCCCCGCCTACAGACTGCCCACCCAAGCCGACGTTGGTCTACCCTAATAGGCATCAGCCAACGTTGGTCTAGCATCCCTACCGAGGCAAAGCCTGCCCACCTTGGTAGATCTTCGCCGACAGTGGTGTGTCTATCTTGGCCAACCTGGGTCTAGGTTGGTGTTGGTTGGAATGGCTGGACAGGTACAAACCATGTCAGATTTTGAATTTGGCTAACTAGGCTTAGCTAGGCTCATCGAACCACGTGAGTCTATGTGTGCCTAATCCAGTGGGAATACTTAGACCAACCTCGGTAGGGATGGGCAGGTGGATGGGCAAGGGTTGGCACACTGGTTTGCCTACACATCTGCCTATCAGGATCTGGCAGACCTGTGCCTATGGGGGGGTCTGAACGCGGTGGGACCTGCAAGCCCTTAAAAAAATGCCAACATCTGACTGTAGTGATACACTATTAGCGATGGACCAAACAACCGGGACGTAAGTTAGAGCGACTTACTAAGCCCTCCCTCTCTAGATGCCGCAAATCGCTCTAGATGAGGTTCAGTGTACTGCGCTCTGTGCGGGCAACCAGAACGACCTACCAGGCTCGCCCGAGCACAGAATCTCCTCCCCTGTGGCACCGGATCACTCTGCAGACTGACTCGTCGAGACTACGGTTTATCTGGACATAGCATTAGTTATGGGGCACATGAAAACAGCTGCACTTAAGTACAAGTTGATAAATATGTACCTGCAACTCACTGCGTTCAGACCCCCCCATAGGCACAGGTCTGCCAGATCCTGATAGGCAGATGTGTGGGCAGACCAGTGTGCCAACCCTTGCCCATCCATCTGCCCATCCCTGCCGAGGTTGGTCTAGGTATTCCCACTGGATTAGGCACACATGAACTCACGTGGGCCGATGAGCCTAGCTAAGCCTAGTTAGCCAAATTCAAAATCTGACATGGTTTGTACCCGTCCAGCCATTCCAACCAACACCAACCTAGACCCAGGTTGGACAAGATAGACACACCACCATCGGCGAAGATCTACCAAGGTGGGCAGGCTTTGCCTCGGTAGGGATGCTAGACCAACATTGGCCAATGCCTATTAGGGTAGACCAACGTCGGCTTGGGTGGGCAGTCCATAGGTGGGGATCAGTGAAGGTGGGCACATCTGTGCCTATGGGGGGGTTTGAATGCAGTAACTTCAAAGAAAATATTAGACTTGAAGAGACTCGATTCATCGAGGGGAACATACCGTATAACCGCATCCTCGATTGCGTGCCCTCCTCTCGCGGTACTTCGCTCTGGCCTAAAGCAGACAATATTTGCCAAAATGTAGAAAAGCGCAGCCAGAAGCAGTTTTCTTAATGGTGCGCACCGTACGCGGCATGATGTACCTGTCCCTATGAAATGCGGGTAAAAAAACATTCTTGTACAAGGAGCATACTCAAACACAGACGAATAAGGAAGAACATGAAAATAGGCACAATTGACCCGAAAATCGGGAGACTCCCAGATGGACAATCTTTGTCGTATGTTGGGAGCATGGATGTGAAAAAATATCTCATATCTTATTCCGTGGCCCTCCGTCCTCGAAAAAATCACCTACGATCTTGACAGATGGAAATTAACATTGCCGATCTGGAGGGAAAACTTCATATCACCAACATGGTTATTGGAGGCAGAACACAGTACCTGACAAGAGTGCAGGGTATGCCTGAGGATATTGAAGATACTCTCATTAAGATGGAGCACGCCTTCCTCTGGGATGGCAAAACAGCCAGAGTTGGACATGAGACTATGATTCTCGATATCACGGATGGTGGAAAAAAAGTTCTTGATGTCCCAGCCCGAACTGAAGCGATAGATTTGTGGAACCTGCAGTCCTACTTGACATATGGGCCTGACCGGGCATCCTGCTGCCATTTTGTTGATTTCATCTTACAGCTCTTTGCGGTACAACAGGCGCGGACCATTTTTTCTTCCTTTTTGGGCATTTTGTGATCCCCGCGACTAGGACACTCGTTGCGGCCTCAATTCTCATTCGTTTGCCTTGTCCATAGGCTCATTCGAAGCGCATTGAAAATGTGCACACAATCGTCCCCTCAGATTTTCCGTTTTGCATTGGAAGCTGGTTCTTGAGGCATGAAATCAGATTTTTGGTGACTTTTCTGAGAATTTCCCACTAGAACAGCTGTTCTGCCCTCAGTTCTTCGCCCTTTTCCTTAATTATGGGCTCAGTCTCTCCGGACTTCAAATGCAAAGCGAACTGCCTCCTCGGAATTCCATCCTGGTCCCGAATAGGACACCTGGGGACACGATATTGACGGCGGGTCATCACTTCTGATTGGCGGTCAGTCAAACAGTTGCTGCGGTCTCGAATCCTCATCGTTTCCCTCGTCGTTATGCTCATACGATTCGTGTCTCAAATCCGCAGCGAACTGTGTCCTCAGAATTCCTAATCACATACTTCATAAAATCTCTCTTTTCTCGCTCATTACAGGTGAAAATACATGAAAAATATGATATAGGATGCATCCGGTCAATATAAGTATACATTTCCTCCAGTAAAATGGCCTGAGGTGTGATATCCAGACAGATATTGGTTAGTGGGCATCCAAGAAGGTCCTCAATGCTGTTTAACAAAAAAAAGCATGGTTCACAAAGAAGACTTCTGTCACGGATGGCTTGTGGACACATTCAGAGGAACATGAGGATGTGTCCTCGTGCGCATTTGTCATGGGAAGAAAATGAGCCTATGGGGGGAAAAATTGAGCAACATTCGAGTCTGCAGCGGCTGTTCTACCGACCACTGATCAAACGTGATGATCTGTTGCGGAGTTTCTGTGTCGAGTCGGGGTATTCGGGGTCAGAATAACGAATCTGAGGCGGCGGTTCGCCTTGCATTTAAAATCCGGAGAGATTGAGCCTATACTTAAGGAAAAGGGCGAAGAACTGAGGGCAGAACAGCTGTTCTAGTGGGAAATTCTCAGAAAAGTCACCAAAAATCTGATTTCATGCCTCAAGAACCAGCTTCCAATGCAAAACGGAAAATCTGAGGGGGCTATTGTGTGCGCATTTGCAATGCGCTTCGAATGAGCCTATGGACAAGGCAAACGAATGAGAATTGAGGCCGCAACGAGTGTCCTAGTCGCGGGGATCACAAAATGCCCAAAAAGGAAGAAAAAACGGTCCGCGCCTGTTGTACCGCAAAGAGCTGTAATAAATTTCTTGGAGAAGAGCTACCTTAATATACAACGAGGCCAAATTTTGAACCCTTTTCTACAATGCATAAATACTCCCATCTCCCCGAAAACTCCGCTGCTGGAAGACATGCGGCACACAAATATAATATAAAATTCACGGTGTTGCCTGTCAGCAACAATATAAAATCGAAAATGCCGATCTGGAAACACCCAACCACTCACAAGGAGGACTACACAAAAGCATGTCTGCGAAAAGCTGCAACGTGTCTTAGATTGAGCCATGGAGTGAGAACTGTACAAGAGACCCTTCGCATTGCAAATCGAAGAACAGTGGTAACGCACAAACCACACCAAGTGAATCCATCTGGGATTGGGCGTAACAACTGTGGTTGCCCATTATGTCATCATGACAGGATGTAATTTGGTTGCGAGAATCCTGGACAGTGTATCGAACAGCCAAGATGTTAATAGACAGTATCTTACTGAAGTGGAACCCAAAAATGGCAAACCAGGATTTAATCGATGAATTGGCTCTCAGAGATGAGGAGCTAGAATTGAATGAACACCCGGTGGAAACTGACCAAGTAACAGTGTTTAATCCTGATTTTACTGTGTCCGATATGATACACGGCTTCCGAATCTTTGCTTTTGAAGAATCACTCCAGGAAGTACGGTACCATTAAGGAGATCTAGAATACCTGGTCCCCAACCAAATTTCATAACAGTATTTCTACATGCACATGTTCTGTGTCCAGGCGAGTTTGAACCTCATCATGAAGTCATGATAAAGACCGTTACCGAGGCTACCCAAAAAAATGAGATTGATGATCACTTTTGACCGCCCCGAAATATCACTGTGCTTTTCATCGGGCCTATTGGTACTGCTCTCTACACTACAGCATACACAGAAAAATGTGTTCGAGTGCCCAGGAATACCCTTATCAAAATGGTCCCAAAGATTATTCCATAAGATTATATGGAAGTTACGTCCCAGACAAGAGCGAAATCTACATTTGTCAACCTAGATCGTATACGACATTCAGTGCAGGAAATATCCAAGTATGCCCCATTATACGAGATAATCTGGAGGTCAGTTAGATCGGTAACACTGCAACGCCTGTCCCGTGAATTTTTCTGGAAGTGGATTCATAATACATTTAGAGTAGGAGACTTTTGGCTCCACATCAATACTTTGGAGATACGAGGACGGTGTCAGACTTGCAAGGTTTCGGAAAGCCTTGAACACATTGCCTTGGAATGTGATGCACCAGACCAAAAACTAATTTGGAACCTCACGCAACACCTTTGGTCAAAGAAATATATGCAATGGCCAAGACTCAGCTGGGGCTTGATTCTAGGGTGTAACCTGGCAAAATTCAGATCAGGAAAAGGTGCTATCCTCCCAGAGAAGGAAAGACTATTTGCTATTCTAGTCTCAATAGCATGGCATCTAATATGGAATCTCCTGCAAGGCAGAGTAATCGAAGACCCAGATAGAATACAGAGTACTTTGGGGATTCGTAACCAATGGTTGAATGCAATTAATGCAGCCCTGGAAGGCTGCCGTATTGTGGAGGCAGTCAACACTAGAGCGGTCGGCCAGACAAAACTAAGAGTAGCCCAGAATGACAGAACAATAGTGTGGTCATTCAAGAGCGGCCACTATAGAAGAGTACATGGTGGTCAGGACCAAGACGAGAAGATCTGTAACTATCATACAGTCACAATCAATGTGTGATAAGATATGTGACAGATCAGAATGTAATGTAGTGTATCATAAGATATGAATCAGAACGTAAGATAAGGACATAATAATGTAAGATAAGAACTCAACAACATGATCAGTACAGCCAGCCGTATGTCAAGGAATGGTATATGGGATTGTTGAGGAAAGGGGCGAGTCAACAATATAGGAAATCCGAAGGTCAATGAGGATCAGTCAAAAGACGAGGAATGTAAGGACTAATGAGGACTAGTCAGAGGTTGCAATGAAGATACAATGCAGGAATGCAAGGAGCAACAAGGACTGAGGCAATGGTGTGCTAAACCAAGGCTGAGGAAGATGGTGTCGGTACAATGAGGACAGCAGGTGATGAGGCAGACAACAAAGGCTGAGGTCGATTCTGGATGTAGTAAGGTTGGAGCAGCAGGGGGAAAGGCCTCGTGATCTCTTACCACCACCATCGTTTTGGAGGTGGCGACTTTACGAGGCTCCCCGCTGCTGTAGGCAGCGGGGGGAGCGTGCTAGCACCCCCCACCGCGACCGTGCGGGCCCCACGACCCCGGGGAGGTGTAGAATGACACCGGCAACGACCCACGCCCGCTCGCATCGACCTCCATCCGCGTAGCTTGGCACGACCCGCCAGAATATAGACAGGACTTGTCATACAGAATGAGCACTACATTTCCTAATACACCCCCTACATAATCTGAAGAAATCCCGACTCACCCAGCGCCGGATGCCCCACCATCGCCCCGCACCCCAAACCGCCACGTATTCCACCCACGTGAGATTAGTAAGCAACTATATAGGCACAGCCTCGGACAAAAATCTAAGTATACCCCCTACGTACACTATGGAAGCCGCGCAAGCCGCAGAACAGCCTGTCACTGCCAGTGTCCGGAAGGTGGGCCGCATTGGGGACGCTCTAGATGCCCCAAGCCAACTCCCACCATACCGCACGACCCAAGAACACCCGTCTCCCGCACCTGGCCAGCACAAAGGAAATATCGGGCCCAGACCTCGTGCAAACTCCAACGGCGACCCTTTCCTCGCTCCCACGGGCCCAGCGCCCTCGGTAACCTCTGAACTATCCTTCCCAGCCATCGGGGCAGAACCTGCCAGTCGGCGCAGCGCGCAACGTGAAGAACGCAACCGGGACCGCAGTGTCTCCCCCACCCTCAGTAGAGCCCGCTCCCACGGCCTGAACACCGGCCGCGATGGAACTGATGTCGACAACCTGGAGGAAGGGGAAGTGAGAGAAGAGCTCGGGAACGGACCTGAGCAGGAAGAAGGTGCGTACGTGAAGCTCGCACCAATCAGCAAAGCTGACCGCACACATACAGATGCCCTCATGCTCAACGCCAGTGCAGGAGACGGCACTGGAGCGAGTGACGACAACGGCGACGCCATCATCCCCGACGACGAGGACGCGAACGACGGCCTCGCTCCGCCCAACCCCGAACCTCAGCAAGGCCAGAATTATGCCGCAATAGCAGCTGCAGCACAAGGCAATGGCCTCCACCCACAGGTGTATCTTTTTGCCAACGCGCCCGTGCCCGCTCCCGCGCCCGCCCCCATCGCACCCCAAAACACCACGATTACTGCGCCGCAGCTGATGCAGTACCCCCAGCCCACGCCCGCACCCCTGGCACCACACGCACCATTCCCAGGCTTCCTGACCCGTGACCAGCTCGCGAACGAAACACCCACCCACCGCGACCTCAACCCCCATAGGAATGCGCCGCCCGAGCCCGTGGCGCAGCTCCAAGGCCCTGCCGACCTCGACAGGCCCCGGCGCTAGCGCAACGAGGGCCATTTCCGCCGCAAGGTCGTCGCGATCCACAAATACCTGGTGAATGCCCAACCAGGCCTCGCCAATGCTATCATGAAAAACCCTGGAAACTACCTTTTCCTCCCTGTCATCAACGGCGGGCCGTGTCGCATTCGAAAAGCTCAGCAAGGCCAACGGCAATGATCTTGTCGGGAAGATCACCCAAATCATATCGGGCGAAGCCAACGAGGATGAAATCCAGGTCTTTGACCTCGGCAGGCTGAACCCCGACTACGGCGGCCCCTACGCCTTTGCCGCGAAGATCAACTCGCCCGCGGCCGCAGCCCGTATGCTGGAGGTTGACACGTACGGCCACTCCGAAGACATCTCTTTCTCGGTGGTACGGGCGACCCCTCCCTATTCCCGTGGGTTCTTTCATTCCACAAGGTACCCGGCGCGAGGACACCGGCGGCCCAACAAGCAGCGTGCAGGAGCTTCCGCGGCATTATGGGGGAAAAATCATCGACACCCCAGACCTTCGTCTCGCCATCGACCGCGCATCCCCCCCTGACGACACTCGCCCATCCGACAGACGCCTTCTCGAGCTCATACGCAGCATCGACCCCTGCTGGGACCCCCTCATGAACGCCATCGTAACCTATGCGCGCCCATGCACTATGGACGCAGCGATCTGGGAGACCGTTGTCGACACGCTCGGCGGACTCACGCTCACGGACGACGAGCTCCTCATTTTCGAGCCAATGCTCGAAGCCGGATCAGCTGGCAACGACCCGCGCTGCGTCCTCTGCAAGAACGAGTGCCATTTCGCCCAAGGCTGTCCCCTCACCAAGAGCGGCATGACGTGGTGGGGTGCAAAAGACCAGATCAAGAATGTCACGAGCGGTGCTCTTGCTGGACGTGGACATGGCGGAGGTAACGCAGTGGAGGCCGTGGAGGTCAAGGCAATGCCTACAACCGTGGCGGCTACAGAGGGAAGGCGGCGGAGGTTTCAACGGAACGGGAATGGCGGTGGTCGCGGCGGCCGTGGCCGCGGTGGTCGCGGACGTGGCGGCTAATCCCCCCTCGCAAAATTCCGCCGCCGGCCAAAAATTATTTATTTTGATTACGTCCTTGACCCCCACTCACCACAAAAAATATGCGATATATATACATGCTCTTGTCGTACTCGTTGTGAATAAATGCCTCTTGTGTTTTCCCTTAAAAGTCTGAATAAGGAAACTAATACACCCAAAGAGGTAATCATAAAATAATCCTACAAGGCAAACACCGGAAACCTGCTATAAGAATCTACACCTGAAGACCCATTGGGACCACCTCACACTCCTACCTAAATCTCAGAATTTCCTATGGGACCCCCCATCTTTGTGGGACAAAATCCGGGCACCTCGCAAAAATAAATAAAATAAAAAAGAGAATAATATCACTGAAGACGACTCCGACACAACACACATGCCTGGTTCTGGGACCGAAAGAAGTCGTGCTTGTCCTGACGCACCCCTAACCCGCCAAATTTACTGACTGCATGTACAGCGTGCAGGACAGGAAACGGGGGAGGGTTATGCGCTGCACTAATTAAGCAGTCTTCGGACAGCTTTCTTGGTGTAGCGCCGCAACGGCGGGGCTTATTTAAGCCGGGGTCCGCCAGCCAGCAGTCCTGGCATGGAATCGGCTTGCTCACTATGCTCCCATGAAGCTTAATGAACAGTCGGTACCAACCCCACCCAGGTAGGACTTCCCGTTAATGCTTTTGCGGAGCTAAAACGGTTCCTAAACTTCGCAACAAACTTTATAAATTACAATGCAACTCATTTTAACGGTACTCATAATAACAATACAGGCACAGCACTGTCGTCGGCTGGAGGGAGCGGGAGCTCGCCACCGGCACCCGCGTTCCCAATGAACGCTGTTCGACTGGAGGGGAGAGTGTAGGAGGTCGCCCGGAGACGAATCGGGTTGACCAACCTCCCTCTGCGGGTAGTGTTCAATCCCGACAAGTCGATGATGGGCGACCGCCCACACAACCTGCTGCCAATGGCATGCAGGAGGGTGCTTCAAACACCCGAGCGCCGACCTTAGCGCTGAGGCAGACCGAGCCTCGGACCGACCATAGTCCATCTCACGACCCCGAGACAACCGCTGACCGAGCGGAGCATCGAGACCCAGATGCCCAAGGTGAAACACCAAACATGCCAGATGGCCCGCCAGTGAACGAGACAGACACTGAGCTCGAGGCAAGACTCGCACTCGAATGGGAAGCCTTGATGGCGGAAGGGAGAATGAATCAGCCCCCCCAACCGAACCCTAACCAGGAACGGCCCCCACCGGAACCTCCTCCAGGTAGAGAATACCCAGGCCCACCCCTGCAAACCAATACTGGGGGAAAAAAGAACACCAAGGCATCAATTAAAGTGGGTGCTCTTAATATGAAGGGCCGAGGGAGTCAAAGCCTGTACCACCCGGATAATAAATGGTGGCATATCTGGCAAGTAATCCGCGAGCAAAAACTGGGTGTCTTAGTAACAAGTGAAACACACCTGGATGACCAACACGTTAATGGTATCCACCTCCTCTTCGGACGGAAACTTAGAATAGAATTCTCGAAAGACCCTGAAAATGCGACAGGGGCTAGAGGTATTGCCTTTGTGATTAACCGGGACCAGGTCAAAATGGAAGGGCTAGTAATGAGAGAAATAATACCGGGACGTGCGGCAATTATTGAAATAAAACAGCATGACAACCCGGATGCACCTGTACTCGGCGAGGACTCAATCCTGTCTGTCCTTGGAGTATATGCCCCGAATGATCCAGCAGAGAATGCCGCATTCTGGAGACAAATCCGGAGCTACTATGAGACGAACCCGGGCATCCGTAAGCCAGACTTCATGGGTGGCAACACCAACATCGTCGAAGATGCACTTGATAGATTACCATCACATCCAGATCCAGATAACCCAGTCTCCGCGCTAGATGACCTCAAGACGTACCTGAGATTAATAGATGGATGGAGAGAAACTCACCCAACAACGCGTGCGTACACATACCACCAGATACATACAGGCTCCCAATCTAGAATTGACAGGATCTACGTGAGACGCGACCTTTTGAGCACACCTTCGAATGGGGAATAAAAACCGTTGGAATTGAAACAGATCACAGAATGGTTACTGTAAGATTGTCGTGTGCAAATGGACCTACTATGGGTCACGGCAGATGGGTCTGGCCAACACATATTATAAGAGATAAGACCCTCACAAAGTACATCCATGAGAAAGGATTAGTACTACAGCGGAACCTCGAGAGATCACTCACCCTGGAACCGAGAATGCCGGACTTTAACCCACAGACACTCTGGGCTGAATTCAAAACTGACATTGGAAACAGGGCGCGTGAACGCGCTAAGATTGTCGTACCTAAAATGACTCAGGACATAGAGGAGCTTGAAGCAAAGTTAGACGACATCCTGAATAACCAAGATCTGAACCAGGAGGAGAGAACACTGTCTGCCGCGGTACTAACCGAGAAGCTGGTACGTCTTGAACAACAACGGCACAAAACGGCAAGGATGACAGCGCAAATCAGGAACAGGCTCGAAGGGGAAGTAATCGGACGATACTGGTCCCGTCTAAACAAACCAACAAAACCCCGAGATATAATCCACCGCCTACAGAAGGAGTCCGAAGACCCAGAGGCAGAACCAACATACGAGACTGACTCAAGAAAGATGGCTACAATGGCTCGAAATTACCCCAAAAAAATCCAATTCGATAGACGAGACACCCCTAACGAAGCCCGGGAAGTTGTCATTGAGACGGTCCTAAACCGAACTGCCCGGAAAACAACACCGGAACAAAATGAAGAATTGAAACGTCAACTTACCAGAATGGACGTCAAGAACTCTCTGAAACTCTCAGCGAATAACAAGGCCCCAGGTTTGGACGGCATCACATACGAGGTGTGGAAAGTACTTGACGCTAGATGCGAGACAGCAATGTCCCTTGAAAAACCTGCCTTCGATGTCCTAAGCTCCCTGTTGACTGTCTACAACGACATCGAGTCCAATGGCATGGTGCCCGGTACGAAATTTGCTGAAAGCTGGATGTGCCCGCTCTACAAAAAAA
>JARJLF010001524.1:0-73191 GCA_029378395.1 Mycena leptocephala
AATTCTAGAGTTATTTTTGTGAAATGTGGTGGTATTCTAGCAGTATAATTACCCGCGACCTTATGCCGCAAGCAAAATCGCCCAATTCCAGCACACAAGAACCGCATTTTCATCATATACTGTAGTCCAACGCCAAAATTTGTCATTAGTGCTACGTCGCTGGCTGGGCTTTACTCTGTCGCGTACACGCCACGGCGCGTCGCTTCATTGATAAAGGACCATCCGCTGGTCACAAATCCGCTCGACATAATGCCTTTCCTAAACTCTGCTATCAGGCAATTGTGATGGAATACAGTGTACCACAAATTATTTATTATTTATTCAAGCCTTCATGTATATATTTCACGCGCCTGGACTTTGTGCCATCAGCAGCCATCACTCTGTGGCGATGTCTTATTTGATATATTCCCACGGTTCACTGGCTGTACAGGTTTCATCCTCTCGCACCCGCCAATGCGGTACGAGGCTATGAGACTTTGAGTCACTGTGATATGACTCCCGTAGTTATGACTCACACTAGTAGCATATAAGCGGAGTCCTTCCCTCTGTGAAGGACACACTACTTACTTTGCAATACAACCCCCATCGTGAACCGCACATCTGCGTGAATCTGAGTTGAGCTGCTAGCTCACATATTCATCTAATATTACTGTAACGCTGCTAGGCTTGCAGTACTCTTAGATAACATCTACTTTTGCTGTATCGTTGCTAGACCTTACGGCGTAATTAGATTCTTATATCTGTATTTTGTATCAGGTTGCTAGACCTGAGATAAGAGATAGATTTGGTACGGTCTTGAACTCTGTGAAGCTATCACTTGAGTTCTCAAAGTCACGGTTGACTGATTATATAAGGGTTCCTGAACTCAAATATATTCATTCACGGTATTACATTCGTGCAATACCAACTCGCTCGCGCATACACGTGTTACGCCTTCTATTAGTAACCCGCGTATACCCCGTTTCGCTCACATTGGTGGACACATTGGGAACTCTTTGCTTAAACAGTCCTCTTATACTTTCACCTCTCCTACATCTATCTCGCTATGTCGACAACACAGACGGAACATGCTGGTCCGTCTCATCTTGGCAACATATCTCCCACAAAGGTGGAGCCTGCTGGTCCGTCTCATCTTGTCAACGTATCTCCCATGGCATCCAGGTCACGAACCTCGTCTCCACCTCCAGTACCTGGTGCCGATCCCGCAAATGAGACTTTCGACACCTTAAATCCCGGAGTTGAGTTCGATCTCCCACCTTTGGAAGATCTTTCAGGCGCTGTTGACAAAGAGGATTTTGACAAATCTGCGCCAATACTGGTCACGGATATGGATATCCCAACATTACGATCAGTGGCAAAGATTGGTGGTAATCCCCAAATCAAAACTAGACGCAATAAGGCTTTGGAGATTGGGCTCAGAACCATCGAGAAGAGTCACCTTCTCTCATCTGGTTTGGCTACACGACGACTTTTCATGCAGGTATTTCCCGCTGAACTTGAGCTCCTGGATGATCTCTTCACTCGAGCCCAAGCTCGGAAAAGGAAGTACGATGACCCTGGCTATCGTCTCATGATTGAGGACTATCAAATCCTGTTACGAGTGCTCTTCAGCCGCAAGAGTGCTGCTGAAGATTCCTTCCGCATGGCTGGAAAGAATCCCCCACCACTTCCATCGTGGGGAGCAGACGATGATCTGGAGGAGTTTTACAATTTGAATGACTTTGAAATTCTCGCTGTCTGCTTCAGAGCGGAGGTTGAGAACTTCCTGTACACGTTGGACAGATACCATGACTTTCTGGCTGGTAAACCCCAAGATGCAAGCCGCGGAGTTATGCATGCTGCAGAAGAGTACTCTCAACGTGGACGCAGTGTATCGGCAACACCTGCACCTCGCAGTTTCAGGGCTCCTTCTCGCAGTGCATCACACTTGGAATCATCAAACGAGCCATCTAGGCAATCGGTCACTCGGGACACCTCTGTACGATTTGGTCTTTTTGCAAAAAATAGTGGGCTTCCGAGAAATAACCGTAGGATATCAGAAATTCTGAATCCTATGGCTACAATCTTTGAATCCCCACCTCGCGAAAGATACATGAGTGCAGTACCAGAAGAGACAGATCAGATGCGAAGGATGGGTTCTCAGGCACCTCATGCAGCCAGAGATATTCCCCCGCATATGTCTTCTGGACCGACCCGTAATCCGGGCCGAGCACCTGGATCACCTACAGGCTCGCGTGCTCAGCCATCCCGCCGTCAAGGCGCACCCAATCCTCCAGATGGGGACCCTACTGACAGTGATGATGGATCTAGCGATGGTTACAGACCGCGCCGCCAGTATCGCCCAAACCGTCGTAACCATCGGAGTAATCCAGATCCGGATGATCCAGACCCTGGTCGTGGCTCAAATAACAATGACAAGGATAAATCTGGTTCTGCTAAGGAAGCACATTTTGACTTGAAGTTGAAATATGACAACGTACCTACATGGGATGGAAATACAGACACAATTGTTCGCTGGCTATTGAAGATTAATGACATTGCCAGAGAATCTTCTACTGTATTTCGGCAACTGGGTCGTGTGGTTCCCAAACGACTGGAAGGTGAGGCTGAAGTTTGGTACTGGTCGTTACCCATTGCATACCGCTCTGAGATTGAGAAAGATTGGGATACCTTGAGAAAGGCCTTCTCAACTTACTACATGAATCGCAAGTGGCTCGATAGGCAGCGTGGACGCGCGAATAAAGCTTCTTACAGAGATTATGGGCATGCCCGTGAGACTCCAAGTGAGTACTTTATTCGAAAGACTGAACTGTTGAACACGGCATATACACTGGATGACTCTGAGATCATTATGGAGGTTATGGATGGTGCACCCTCACTTTGGAACACTGTCTTGACCACCCAAATGTATCAAGATGCGGTCGAATTCCAGTCAGCCATTCGATACCACGAAGACGCCTTAATGAAACTAGACTCCCGGAATGACAGAGATCGACCTTACCGAGATCGCGACCGAGAATATTCACGGAACAGTGTTCAAACTGCCCGAACAAATCTCGTTGGCTGGTCTCGAAATCAAGGGCCTCCGAAATTTCCTAAGGATGACAAGAATGTTTCAACCAAGGCCACTCCAGAGTCTAAAGGTGCTCGCCCCTGTAGACATTGCGGTAGTGGAAACATTGGGACAATGAGTGCAAACATGCATTTAAAGGAAATCGCGCTGCCAGAGCCAACCTAGCCAACACAACCAGTGAGGATCAGGATGCTCAGGATGAGTACAATGACTTGTATTACAGTCTGGACACCGATGAGGATTCTGGTTCCGAGTCCAAGCAGGGTTTTAACCAACCCCTTCAGATTACTGATACGACATCTTATCTTACCAGCTCTGGTATTGTGACGAAAGCTGTTGGATCAGCCCTGGAGGGGATATTGACTTGGAAAATTCGGTTGAGAACACGGCAGACCTACTCTCGGACACGCAACCAAATACTGAAGAGTCTCTTTCAGTCAATAGTACTCCAGAAGTGAAGGAGGAAAGTTCTTCGAGTTCAAATGTCACCGCATGCACTGCTTTTCATGCAAAGCCTGCCTTGAATAGGAGGACTCGGAGACGACTGGCACGGGAAATTAATTCAGTAAATTATCATGTTAGGCACTCATCTGGAGTAAACCCATTGTAGAGCTTCGCAAATATATGGCAAGACCTCCTGGATGTTCTTTCCTAGGTGCAAAGGCAACAGAGACCACTGCAACCATCGGAGGATTGGATACCGATCCAATTTCGGTTATAGTGGACTCTGGCTCCGATATTACCTTAATTTCGCAGAAAGCACTGGAGAATCTCTCGAACATGCCTCGGACGAAAGCTGGACAACGTATAGATCTCATTCAGGTAACTGGAAAGTCCATTATTTCGGGGTATATTACCTGGATTTATTCTTCCACACCGAAGAAGGCCCAGTGAAGCTAAATGTTGAGGCATACATTGTCAAGGGAATGACCACCCCATTCATTTTGGGGAACGATTTCGCTGACCAGTACTCAATTTCGGTCATGAGGCGTGAAGGAGAGTCATACCTAATTTTTGGAGACTCTGGGCGCGAACTTAAGGTGGCTGCTTCAACATCTCCATCTTTGGTTGATGAGGACGGTCATACCTTCAAAGTTCGGGTTCTTCCCGGGTTGGAACATCATGGTTCGAAGGCACAGATCCATCGCAAGAGTCAGAAGCTCAAGAAACGGGCACGCCTTCGATATGTGAACCGTGAAGTGCGATCCAAAGGCAGAGTTACTATTCCGGCAGAAACCAGTGTTGCGATCCCAGTTGAACTTGACTTTCCAAGAGGGCAAAGTTCTGTTTTTGTGGAGCGTAGTTTTCAGTCGAATGGCAATGAAGATGCATTGTATGGATCCCCAGACATGCTCATTTCGAAGGATAATCCTATTCTGCACGTTGCAAATTTCTCACAATCTCCGGTCACAATTTCCACAGGACAAATCCTCGGTACATCCAGAAATCCCAAAGGCTGGTTGGACCGAATGGATAAATATTCCAAAGAAAAACAGACTCAAATTCATGCTCATGCAGCATTAATGCGGAGCCTGGTAGTGGAGAAATTGGCCTCTGATGAGAACATTGCAACAGCGCGCAGAGCACAGGTTGAACCGGTTGATCGGATGAATCAAATTAATTCCGATTCAACTTCGGCGAGCGATGTCAACACTGACCCTCGATCCCCTAATTCTTCCACTGTCCCAGGCCAAAAATTATGCTCCTGTCCCGAATCACATCCTAACCATCCAAGTTCCGCAAGTACTTTTTGGGAAGGCAAATGCCAGTCACGGAATTCTAGAACTAATGTTGCTCGCTCTATTACTGAGATCTCATCGAAGGCCCAGCGGAACGCTACTGAAGCGGATGATCCACTTGCTGAAGAACCTATTGAAGGTGGACCAAAAACTTCAGAGGTACCTGAGGAGTCTATCCCTGGCACTCAACTTTTGACTGAGGTTGACATTTCGCCTGATCTCACCACTGAGCAGCATCAAGAGCTGGAAGCTATGATTTTGCGTAACCAAATGGCCTTTGGAACCGACGGACGCCTTGGTAACTACGAGGTCAAGGTTGAGATTCCGATGAAACCAGGTTCATAACCTGTCTCATTACCTCCCTTCCCAGTTTCACCTGCGAACCGAGAGGTCATTGACAAGCAAATGGACTCTTGGATTCAACTAGGTGTTATTGAACCATCCAAGAGCCCTTGGGCTGCCCCCGTATTTATTGTGTATCGCAATGGAAAGCCTCGGATGGTAATTGACTTGCGCAAGTTAAATGAGATGGTAATTCCGGACGAATTCCCACTTCCTCGGCAAGATGATATCCTTCAGGCTCTTTTGGGTTCTCAATGGTTAACTACCCTGGATGCTCTATCTGGATTTACACAGCTCACAATGTCGGACTCTTCGGCTGAGAAACTTGCCTTCAGAACACATCGTGGACTGTGGCAATTTCGAAGAATGCCCTTTGGATACCGCAACGGGCCCAGTGTCTTTCAGCGGGTTATGCACAATGTTCTTGCTCCATTCTTGTGGATCTTTGCACTTGTCTACATCGACGACATAGTTGTTTTTTCTCTGACATTTGAGGATCACATTAAGCATTTGGATCAGGTATTCTCCGCAATTGCAGCTGCTAATATCACATTGTCTCCGGGTAAATGTCATTTTGCCTACCAATCGCTACTGTTACTCGGTCAAAAGGTTTCTCGACTTGGACTCTCCACGCACAAAGAAAAGGTCGATGCCATTCTACAACTCGGTGAACCTCGCAATGTTCATGAACTGCAGCAGTTCCTTGGCATGATGGTATACTTTTCCTTGTACATCCCATTTTATTCATGGATTTCCCATCCATTCTTCCAACTATTGAAGAAGGAAGTTAAATGGGAGTGGACAGACCTTCAATCGTTTGAACTCTGTAAACAGGTTCTAACCAACGCACCTGTCCGTGGTTATGCCATAGCAGGTAGGGCATATCGTGTCTATACAGATGCGTGTGACTATGGGTTGGCTGGAATCCTGCAACAGGTCCAACCTGTTAAAATTCGAGACCTTCGTGGTACGAGAGTCTATGAGCGATTGGAGCGTGCCTACAAGAGTAAAGAACCTATTCCCACTCTTGTCGCGGCAATTAAAGGTGTTGATGATGTCCCTACACCTGGCAACTGGGCTGCTGAATTTGAGGATACCACAGTTCACATTGAACGTGTGATTTGCTATTGGTCGAGGGTACTGAAGTCTCCGGAACGGAATTATTCCCCTACTGAACGCGAGGCATTGGCGCTCAAGGAAGCCTTGATTAAATTTCAACCTTTCCTTGAAGGCGAGACTGTGATTGCCATCACAGACCATGCGGCTCTCACATGGAGCCGTACCTTCCAAAATGTGAATCGTCGCCTACTGACATGGGGCACTGTCTTCTCTGCATATCCTGACCTGAAAATTGTTCATCGTGCTGGTAGAATCCATTCTAATGTGGATCCCATTTCCAGACTGCGACGTAGAGTTCCATTTCAGGACAGTCCAACGACAGATAAAATTCGCGCGGTTGAACTGAGTGGTGGTGAAGATCCATTGAAGAACATGTACGATGATTTGGGCCCCAGATTTGAGGAGAAGTTACTCGCTGTGGCTGCAAGATTCGTTCACAGTCAGGAGACTCTGGGTGCAGATCATTCAATGGACTTGGGTGATATTTCCCTCGACCTAGAAGAAGAATTAATTGCATCATATGTCACCTCTCAGTCGTACAATGTGCTAGTTGGAATTCCAGAACAAGAGTTAAAGGACTGGACTGCAGCATACTTCAAGGATCCGCACTTTTCCAAAGTTCTGAAAGGGTGGAAAAAGGAAGCAAATTGGACGAATCCACATTTCCCGCAGTATCACTACAGCGATTCAGGATTGATCTACTTCGAGGATTGGCACGGGAATAATCGCCTCTGTGTGCCAGATAAATTCAGAGTGTCAGTCATGGATGAGGTCCATAACACACTGACAGAATCAGCACACGGAGGGTATCACAGATGCTATAACCGATTAGCAAGTACTTACTATTGGCCAAAAATGTCTCGCCATCTAAAGCAGTACATCTCAACCTGTGATATTTGTCAAAAGGCCAAGCCTCGTCGGCATGCACCAACTGGATTACTGCAACCAATCCCCATTCCGACACAGCCATTTGAGGTTATCTCAATGGATTTCATTCCTGAACTACCGAAGTCTGGAGATTTCGACAACATCCTAGTCATTGTGGACAAATTGACTAAGTACTCAATCTTTATTCCATGTAGTACGGACATTACAGAACTAGAAACCGCCAAATTGTTCTTTCAACATGTTGTCTGTAAATTTGGAATTCCGAAGCAGGTCATCACGGATCGGGACACACGTTGGAGGCATGACTTCTGGGCTGAAGTTTGTCGTCTCATGGGGATGAAACGAGCATTGACAACCGCTTACCATCCACAAGCCGACGGTCAAACAGAAAATTTGAACCAGACATTAGAAATTGCACTCCGTGCATATGTTGGCCCGTCCCGGGACGATTGGTCTGAATATCTCGATGGATTCGCACTCTCATACAATTCCACTCCACATACCAGCACTAACTTCTCTCCCGCATTCTTGTTGCGCGGCTATCAACCAATCACTGCTTCAAATATTATCTCCAGTTCCGCTCCAATTTCACGGCCAATCAATCAGCACGGAACTCGGGGGGGCAGTGACACGATATTGAATGATAAAGCGCAGTTGATGGTCGACGAATTTGAGTCAATTCGTTCCCGCGCCAAGGAATCCTTACTCCTGGCACAGATTTTCCAAAAACGTGGATACAACAACGGCAGGCTAACCACAGAGTGTGAAGAAGGAGACCTGGTTGTGCTGAATCCGCATTCTTTGAATCTACTCAAGAATGAGAAGGGCAGAGGGAAAAAGCTCCTCATGAATATCCTATGGGATTCATCCAATCCTGAACATCGCACACCTCGAAGCATACCATCAATCACCCCCTGAATTCGGCTCCCGTCCCACTAAAGGTCTTAACCGTGATGACTTCGATGTGACTCCAGAAGTAGACATTGAAAGCATCATTGCAGACCGTTGGAGAAGAGTTAAAGGGAAAAGAATTCAACAATTTAAGGTTCGATGGAAAGGCTTCGGCCCAGAGGATGATGAGTGGCTCACTAAACGGCAATTGCGAAACGCACCTATGGTGCTGCAAGATTGGCAAAACTTAAAGCTGGTTCATTCTTCCCCGAAATAATTATCATCGGTCCCACGGTTCGACAGCGGACCTATACCCGCTTTCCACGACCTCACCGGGCAACAACGTAACCGTTCCAGATATTAAAAGTTTCCCAATCAATCCCATGTTCATCTCACGGAATGAGTCTGGACCTATGCCCGTGCTACTCGACGTCTGACTCACTCTTTCTAGCCTTCAAATTCATGAAGGAGCCCCGCAGCGGTCCCATGTACGTCTCCGGCTTCATGCCAAATTCCGTCGCATCGCTTGCGACTGAATCCATTTTACTTCTCAGCTCCTTCCTTCTCTCCCACGTCGCGTCGGCTATCGCCGTTAACGATCCCGCCGTCGCTGCTTGCCTCTCCGGCTTCCTCTCCAGCAGACAGTTGGTCTATGCGCGATTCTGAAGCCTCATCTCCGAGGTCCGACATATCTTCAGACTCCATGTCACCGATCTTTCCTGTTCCTCCGGCACTCACCTCGAGCTTTGCCATGGTACCCATCCTCGATCAGACGAATGGATGGACCGCTTTGGACTCCGTTGTCGGAGATGCTCTCACTCGCTCCTTGCTCCGCTTCCATCTCTACTCGCACGTCATTCATCATATTCCTGCTGCGGAAGATGTTTTACCAGTCCTGGATATGGGACAAACGTCTTACCGCATTCGGCCTGGATTACTATTCCAGATCGGTTCGGCCTTATCTCGGCAGGCCAACTTCATTCACTGTGCGAGTACAGGTCACAACCCTTGGATCGAAGGGGGTCCACCCGATCTGCCGGTGTTCATGGACGAGGCTGCTCTGGATGAATCCGGCATCCCAATTCCTGGGATCTCCCTGTTTCGGGGCTACTCCATTCAACGCCTCGAACAACTCCGCTTTTCCAGCATCGACGACGCTATCCATTTCATTAGAGGAGCCAAAGCCGTGCATAACTATTATCTGCTCTTCATTGCCCAGCAAATGCGTCACTTCTTCCGCTTTGGCTTCGACTCACACTGGAACTTTGGGGCCCCACTTTCGATGGCGAAGACCGAGGTTATGCGCCGTAATCTCCCTCATTTTCCTATCGACAGCCACCATGATCTAGAACGGCTGATGTCGCACCAGATTTTACGAAACGCCGTGGACTTCGCTTGTGCCACTTTGCTCTCTCCGAGCCGTAACAATCGCTTGATTACGGTTCACCGTGCCGGTCAGGTGGTGCTCGCAATATGGCCTCTTTCCACGCCTATTCGGGACGCCGCGGAGGCCTATGTCATGCATCACATGGGCGAGATAAATTGCACGGTGCGCGTTCTCGATCAGTTCGTGATAGATAATGAGCCAGGTGGTGGGGATTCTGACTCCGACTATATGGACGATAGCTCTGAGGACGATGAGGACTTCATTTAAATCTTGATTTGAGTTTGTATTTATCTTCGTCACTATCCCGTTCATCTACACATGTAGGCTGGGGGGCTATGTGATGGAATACAGTGTACCACAAATTATTTATTATTTATTCAAGCCTTCATGTATATATTTCACGCGCCTGGACTTTGTGCCATCAGCAGCCATCACTCTGTGGCGATGTCTTATTTGATATATTCCCACGGTTCACTGGCTGTACAGGTTTCATCCTCTCGCACCCGCCAATGCGGTACGAGGCTATGAGACTTTGAGTCACTGTGATATGACTCCCGTAGTTATGACTCACACTAGTAGCATATAAGCGGAGTCCTTCCCTCTGTGAAGGACACACTACTTACTTTGCAATACAACCCCATCGTGAACCGCACATCTGCGTGAATCTGAGTTGAGCTGCTAGCTCACATATTCATCTAATATTACTGTAACGCTGCTAGGCTTGCAGTACTCTTAGATAACATCTACTTTTGCTGTATCGTTGCTAGACCTTACGGCGTAATTAGATTCTTATATCTGTATTTTGTATCAGGTTGCTAGACCTGAGATAAGAGATAGATTTGGTACGGTCTTGAACTCTGTGAAGCTATCACTTGAGTTCTCAAAGTCACGGTTGACTGATTATATAAGGGTTCCTGAACTCAAATATATTCATTCACGGTATTACATTCGTGCAATACCAACTCGCTCGCGCATACACGTGATACGCCTTCTATTAGTAACCCGCGTATACCCCGTTTCGCTCACAGCAATTTTCCCCCCCGAAATCCAAGTTTCTGTCGACAACAGTCCTGACCTCTCCGGACAGGTGGTTCGGATGCGAGTTTCATCGCCAAAATCACATTTTGCTCACGTACTTTTGATCTTGTGATGCCGCGTAGCTCGCATCCTGCGAGCTTTCTGATTTTTGTTTGAGCTTTCCACCTTGACAATCAGCACCGCTTCGACGATGAGCTACGCCCGTCGTATCGGCCCCATTACCATGCTAGTGGCCTGCTAGGCATCGAGGCCAACGTCCAAGCACTCGCCGTTATGCTCCAGGAAGGCCCTCGCAACAACGATGACGGGGTTCTCGCCAACCTTACTCGCGACCACGAGTCCCATTTCAATTTACGCCGTATTTTCTTGCTAGTCTGCGAGTTCGTCTTACACCGTCCCGCGAACGGAAACGGCCGTCAATTCCAAAAGTCTAGACGCTTGAGTTGAAAGATTCTCCGAACAACCTCAAGGCCGCGTGCACCTGTGGAATAGGTGCAAAAGTGCGGACTAACAGCGCATCAAACCGCAACCGCATTTTTGCGTACGTCTCCGTCGTTTTTGACGTCCCGTACCGTCTTACCCTGGTGGACATCGATCTGACGGCCGTTTTATTGACGGACCGCCACCTCAGCGTTCAGCATGGGCATCGGACATGTTCCACAGACGACCCAATGCACCGGGTTTGCGCTGACAGCGGATGTCATTGAACCTCAAGTTGCATCAGAATGGCAGGCGCAACCGAATGCAATAGACCTTCCAATGCAGGTTGAACAATCAGAGATTGAAGTTGAGAGCCAACAAGGATCATTTAACGCCGATGTCCTGGGCACCAATTCGTGGGGCTGATTTATAGATATGTATCTTGAGTAACGTGTGCATTGCGTTCCAACAGAAGATGAAGCTGATTGCGTGGCTAGGATCACTGAGACAAAAAAGAAGCCCCTCCGTCTGGGTACAAGCGCCTATGTCTTCAGTTAGCGCTCGGAGACTTATGTCCGCAATTCTCGGGGAACTTACAGCTCTTTGCGGTACAACAGGCGCGGCCCGTTTTTTTCTGTTTTGGCAAGTTTTCACGAGAACAGCTGCACTAAGCTCAATTCTCAACCGTTTCGCCTCAAAGTAAGCTCATTCGATTCGCATTGAGATTCTACAGCGAATGGAATACCGGTATTTTTGATCCTTTTATGTAATAGAATTTCTTCCGGAAAAACTTGGTTTTGAGTAGGACACCTGTAGCACTCGGAATACTGCCCCGATTGGCCTAGTTTTTGGATATGTGATACATCTAATGTGGCCCTAGACAATGGCGTGTTTATTTATATTACATGCTGAATGATTGTGATCTAGCGCACACTTTAGCAAAGTAGATATCCAGACACTGCCATAAGTAGAGCTGTCCATGAAGGTTTGAGTACATTAAGCTCCGTAAACACCCACATTCGCTAGGGTCACATTGGACGTATAGCATATCCAAAGATTAGGCCAATCGGGGCAGTATTCCAAGTGCTACAGGTGTCCTACTCAAAACCAAGTTTTTCCGGAAAGAATTCTATTACATAAAAGGATCAAAAATACCGGTATTCCATTCGCTGTAGATTCTCAATGCGAATCGAATGAGCTTATTTTGAAGCGAAACGGTTGAGAATTGACCTTAGGGCAGCTGTTCTCGTGAAAACTTGCCAAAACAGAAAAAAAACGGGCCGCGCCTGTTGTACCGCAAAGAGCTGTAAAGGAATACTGTTTAGCGCTGTGTCGGAAGCACGCACTCAATTGCGCGAAGACACCGCGAATTGATGCCCATGCACGAGGCTGCAGTGGCTGGTATGATTCATGGCTGCCGATTGGAACATCATCTCAAACCTGTGTAAGACATGCCCTCCGTTATCTGAGGCGAATAGTAAGCGGCCCGCCTTAGAACATGTGCGCCAGGGCCTGGCTATGCGTTGCTGGCGTCTGCCGAGTATTATGGGCGTGAAACATTTACAAAAAGCGAAGCGGTCGGCAGATCGGTCAATGGTACACAATCTCGAAATAGGTATTATCCATACTTGCACCACGACAACACGGGTCGGCTTCCACCGAGACAGCGGGAGTTTCCGTTTCAAACGCGCGCTAAAGAAGGCAGGAAGCTCGTTTGATAGCTGCCTGGCCATCGCTCTGGGTATCACTGCATTTTGACAGATTCTGAACCCATCTTAGCAGAGGTATGCCGAGCCGTTCCTATGCCGAGCCGTTCCTGAGGTGCCTCGGCTAAGGTGGGTCCAGAACCTGTCAAAATGCAGTGTATCCGGCTGCGCGGGTAAGGTGACAAGCCCCTCCATTTTTGGCTTCATCCTCACCACAACTCCGACATCGTAGGAGCATATACTAAAAACCGGTTCAGCGTGAACATCAGCGAAAGAAGCAGATTCCGATGAACACGGTACCTTCAGATAGATCATTGGCTGTGTTGGACTCATGATCTCCAGATTTGTTGATTGCTGCCAGCGCCGCGGAGATGTGCAAGAAGGACATATACAGTAGCTTCGACACAAACCATCAGGTACGCGGAAAACGAAGGGAATCAAGTCCAGCAGCGGGAGGTGCTCGCCTGGAATTTTGAGGTTGAGTAGAACTTCGTTCTTTCGTTTCAGAGAATGCTTTCCCCAAATGCCTTCGGTCGAACCACCTTCCGCTTTCCATGCCGCACGTTTGGCGCATATGCCCTATCCGTCACATGGGTCTCATATGTGGCAGGTTTTTTGCCGGACTAAACTATGCGAATGAGCGCTAAAATGACATAGCACGAAGAGGCGCATACAGTCCCAGTGCGAGAACATAGGATCTCGAGGCGCCTAAACAAAGAACATGGTGTGATTCCAACTAATAACCACCTATTCATGGCGCTATGCCGTTCCAAATGCACTTTTAATATTCCCCACATATTTCGGTGTTTTCCCCTCATTTCATCGGGAATTTGGTGACTTTCCCCTCAACTTTGACACTTTTGAAGCTCAATATGATGTGGGGATTCCTCTATGTTTTCCCCTACTTTTATTACCCTACTTTACATTTCCACAATTTTTTAGATTTGAAAAATTTCCCCTCAACTTTTTGGTTCAAAAATTTCCCCTCAACTTTTGGGCACAAAATTTTTTATTGCTCAAATCGATACCTAAAGCCATTCAAATCCTAGATCTTGATCCCCTACAGGCCTAATCATGCTAGTTTCACCCCAGGAGTGGAAATACAGTGAGCATCAAACATCAAACACGATCACGTGTCACCCGGGCCGGCAAGCGTTGTCCTCGCACGTGAGCCTGTATTCCCGTCTGAGATCACCGACACTGTTCCCACGGCACCTCCCTTGCTTCTTACCTCGCCCACGTCGCACCGCCCATTGTCCAGCTCTTCCAGTATTGGTTTTACTTACACCCAGTTGCTCACCACCTGCATATGACTTTTTGTCTTAGACAGTATCCTCCCCTTTTCTCTCCTATTTTCATTTACTATTTATTCTGTCTCTAGTAGCTGTTTATACATGACCCCTTTTGCCCCAGATTTGCTTGCTCCCAGCCCTTGTTGCTGCCATGGATTGGCCCAGGATTTTGAGTTTTCTGTGGTTCCAACTTGCACACACACAGTTTCTGCCTTCTGTGCTTGCACCGGACTTTGGGCCAAATTCGCGCCGGCCAATATCCGGCCAATGTGAGGTGTATTGGCCAAATATTGGCCAACCATTATTCGGCCAAGATACCATGTATTGGCCATGTATTGGCTGCATATTGGCCACATAATACACGACTTTTGGAGCACAAAATCTATCCACTGGGCTTAGCAATTTTTAAGAAGTTTTGAGCTCGTCATGTGTTATGTCATTCCCGCCTTTTCTCCTCTTGCATTCATCCCGCCACGATGTGGCTGCTCGTTCTCCTCCACCTTTCCTTCAACTCCTTCCAAAATTTGCACCTTCCTTCTGTATCTTCCGCTCCCCGAATTTCAGCCCGAAATCCGCTCAATAGCCCCTCCCGTTGGCATATCTATTCCTTGTTCCTTACACTGCTCAGATACGCTTTCGACGGCCGCAATGTGCATTTGAGACACCCATAAGTCGCTTTTTTCAGCTCTATGAGCATCCTGAACTCCTGAACCATCCACAAAGGTGTAGCAGGTTGTACAAGCGCGTTATGCAGCAAGCTTCAAGATTCATCTGTTTCTGGCATTCCAGATATCTCAATACACAGTCGTTCACGGGCGAGATTAGCTGGGACGAGAGCTGCGGCTGGTATGTCTCCTCATTCACCTCCACGTTTGGGCTGTCATTTGACTGCAGGAAACGGTACAAAAACCACACTGTTCTTTATCACACACTCCGAGTTCCGGTGCGTTGAATGCTCGTCCTCCTTATCCCCCTCGAGACGCGTGAGCTGACGTGGGTTTTGCGTACAGTTGAGCTGCGGTGGAGTTACATGGTGGAGGTGCGTTGCGTTTTGCCTTAATGCCACACATCCAATGATCGTTCTGTTGCACTTTTAGCTGCACACGCACAAGGCCTACATCCAATCTCTCCACTTGTTTCTTCGATGAATGCTCATGCACTCGAGGCATTCCAATACCCAGGCCGCAGGTAGACAGGGAAGGTCGCATCGGGCAAGCAAGATCGTCAAGGGTATGTTCCATTTGTCACCTTCTCCTTGCCCTTGTTGATTGTTTTTCTTCTGTTCTTTTCCGGCAGTCTAAGGTACGTGTGTATTGAATCCTTCCTGGGCAGTTCGCAGATTATTCTGGTCTGTTTTTCCTTCTTGGTCTCACGCTCACCTTCCGTTCTCGCAGTCACTCTAGTATTTCCGCGATTGGCATCACTGCCTTTCAAGTCCCAACCCTTGGCTGAGGTGTTGTGGGACGCTGTTTGGTTTACAGGTGTGGGGAGGCACAAAGCACAGCGACCGTGCTATCTGTCGTACAGCGGGTGGACTTAGGTGCCATCTGGGGAGCTCGAGGGGTGCCGGTAGACTAGAGTTCTTTACTGTTGTGTTGTAGCACAACTTGAATTATCTGTATCGTAATCTGGGTGTGCGTGAAGTCAGTAACTGAGTGGCGAAAACAACCAGTCCAATATTTGGCCAATATGTGCTCCAATATTCGGCCAATACAGCCCATTTTGGCCAAATATTGATCCGGCCTTTTTTGGCCAATACACCTCGTATTGGCCGGATATTGGCCGGCGCGAATTTGCCTCAAAGTCCGGTGTTGCACGGTTGGTTGGTTCATGAGTGTGATGCCTGCTAAGTCCAGTTCTAGGCAACTTGAGTGACAAATATATTGAAAAATGAAGCCAAACTTGAGAGGATACAGCCCATATTCATGGTGTGAAAGAAAATCCAGGGCTAGTAACTGGAGTGGGCGTGAACTGGACTAACAGGCATCGCAGGGCCCAGGTGACACGTGATCGTGTTTGATGTTTGATGCTCACTGTATTTCCACTCCTGGGGTGAAACTAGCATGATTAGGCCTGTAGGGGATCAAGATCTAGGATTTGAATGGCTTTAGGTATCGATTTGAGCAATAAAAAATTTTGTGCCCAAAAGTTGAGGGGAAATTTTTGAACCAAAAAGTTGAGGGGAAATTTTTCGAACCAAAAAAGTTGAGGGGAAATTTTTCAAATCAAAAAAGCTGTGGAAATGTAAAGTAGGGTAATAAAAATAGGGGAAAACATAGAGGAATCCCCACATCATATTGAGCTTCAAAAGTGTCAAAGTTGAGGGGAAAGTCACCAAATTCCCGATGAAATGAGGGGAAAACACCGAAATATGTGGGGAATATTAAAAGTGCATTTGGAACGGCATATGGCGCTAATCTGTCTTTGGAGCTTCCTGTTGTGTCCTTGGCATTCAGAATTCAGCTGCTGATTCTTCCTCAGTGCCGCCTATGTCGCCAATCTGTCTGCGGGCACCAACAACGGCAACAATCAGCGAAATCCATTGGACCACTCAACACCGACCATTCGGTCCTGAATCAGTGCCTGGTGTGCCCAAAATGTCTTACTGTGAAAATGTGGGATCCATTCTAGAGTCTCGCACGCCGGAACACCAGGATAAAAATGAAACATGCAGCTTCTCCAATGAACCTGATGGACCAGGCGAAGATGTACAAGCCCACTTTGTTCAGAGATTCCCCCTGCTGCTCCGAAAATGCTAATTTCTGCTTGTTTGAATGATGCACTGCCCTTCCAGAAGCAACAGACCTAAGAACTAGATGCTTCACGTTATTTAGGAGATCCTAACTGCCAATGCCCTGATACATCAATCTCCTGGGTTTGAGTACTTCTAGACCGCTGGCAACTATCTGGCTGCGTCTCACTCTCCCCCTCACCCAGAAACTCCGATGCAGCCCATTGTGAATCCCGAGCAATTTGATTATGTCTGAAACTTCACCATGATATACATTACGGAAATGGGGGTCAGTGATGTCCTACTCTATGGAAGTTGTTGTTCTGATAAACTGCAGGTATCACTCCTATTATATGGTTCGCCATGTTCACAACGTGGTTTCCTTGGACCAACTTGAATGCCAGGCATCTACTTCAACCTCTTCCTACTCAGTGTCCACATCCTTTCTCGTCGGAGAACATCTGGAGTAAAACTCCTCATCGCCGCAAGCTGCGTGATGGCTGTTCTGGCAACAACGCAGATGGCGTTCAATATCGCTATGATTGTGGTAACTGAAAACTCGGTCCGGGACTTTGTTCATGATCAATTTCTGAGTGCAAGTCACTCCATTTCAAAGCCAGGATTGCGGACGGTACAAAATATTGTATTCTCGATAAATAAGTGAGTGCCATTCACCCTCACTGGCTGAATGTCGAGAATCATCCCATCAGCTTTGTAACAGATTCTTTCTTTGTTGAGTTTCTGCCACAGAAATAATAACCACAATGGTTTGATATGGACTCCCAGATGTATTGGTGCTATGTAATATGGGGATCCAAAAAGTGAATACTTATCTTGCCCGTGCTTCTCATGATCTCCACCCTTGGTGAGCCGCCTCTTCAAAGTTGATGCTCCCCTCTGGATAGACTGGCCTTTTCCGGTGTAGCTGTGGGTATCGTTGGGGGCATACGAGGCCCTACCATTGCATATACGCTAATGCCGTTTGTCCTGGGTGCTTCAACAAATCTCGTTCTCACAGCTTTCACTGGTAAGTTGCATCCGTAACAAAATAGATGTTAAGGTTCACCCTACAAGCTGGCCGCATATTGTGGATTTGGCATGCCACATCGCATGTTGGTTTCAACAAACCACTCCGCAATCGGTATAACACTGCCATAAAAGTCATGTAGGAGCTGGGCTGTATAACACGACTATGATATTGATCTTTTCTAGAATCGAGTCGGGTGTGATCTATTCCACCGCTGCAATATTCCTGGCTATTACCACGTTAGTGGATAACAGTCTCTATTATGTTGGGACTGCGGCGACTCAGCAGCTGGTGGTGAGCTTAGAGGATTTTCTCCTGCGACTGGAGTTGGCTAACTGACCTGGCACACAGAACATAATCCCCACGTTTACACTGGTGTACGTTGGGTTGAAAAATGCGGTTCATGGCTGATGTAGAGACTGTATGTTTATTGCAATGTGCCCAGCTGTTACTGACAGCCACATTGCAATGTTGCCAGCACCAAGAGAAGCAGCCACATTGCAATGTGCCCAGCCATTACTGGCAGTTGCATTGCAATGTTCACAGTAATTTACTGGCCACAAAGGTGTGGACGATAATGCAATGTAGCTGAAATTAAATTAAATAAAGATGGCAGCATCAGGATTCGAACTCAAAAACTCTTATATGATGGCATTTTGCACAAAGCAATACCACAACCATTGAGCTAAGAGGGCTATGTAAACTTGATCTGGAATAGGAATAGGAGATGTAACACCATTTTCTGTATTAGCATGATATTTACCTATCTGGCCCTGCATAGGGGCCCAAAGGTTAGTCAGGTTTGGGTTAGAGGTTTGGGTTAGAGGTTGGAGTTAAGGTTGGCTAGTGTTTGGGTCCCAGGGGATATTATTTCTGTCTTTGGTTAGGTTTGGGTTGGTTAGGTGGTTAGGGTTGTTAGGGTTGTTAAGGTTAGAAGGGTTAGGTTGGGGTTAGTAAATACAATACAACACATAATAAGCAGTGCAAACAAATTTCGAAGACCTAGGACAGCTTGCCTGTCCTAGGTGTGGGTATAAGCAGTCCCAGGTAGGGTAAGGCTTGCCCATACCCTAGCTGGGAAACATATTTCATATAACAGCATTGTAGTGTAGTGGTTAAGATCCTGCTATCTTGATTTATTAGGTAATCAGGTAGTCTTGGGTTCAGATCCCACATTTTGCATTATTTTGCATTTAAAATGCATTTAAATTTGCGCCAGTTCAGCCACATTGCATTATGGTCCACACTCTTGTGGCCAGTAAATTACTGGCAACATTGCAATGTGGCTGTCAGTAACAGCTGGGCACATTGCAATAAACATACAGTCTCTACATGGTGCATGGCTCTTCTGCAAAGCCGATCGAGAATGCTCTGTCCAGCCAACCAAGGACGGACATTGTGTGTTCAGGCCAACCCAGCCATGTGCTGAATATCGAACAGCAGGAGAGCTATCATGAAGTAAAGGGCGAAGGATCTGCCTGAGCAGGGATGGGGATACAGGAACCGTATGAATAGTCTTGTTGCTGGGACAGTAAACCGAAGTAGCAGCGGCAGCTCGCACTACTCAATTGGTTGAACGATGGTTGGACTTCGCTGCTGCAGCTTGCCCTCGTCGTCCTGTATCTACTTGTCTCTTTGTCCATTTCTCAGATACGTACCTACAGTCTCTCAGGATTTATTGTCATGAGCACATAAATAGTCTTAACCTGTCAATTGAGATTGCCGGTAGAAAGTTGGTCACGTTGTTCGAAACTACTTCGCTCAATGTTCAGAATATTAGACCATGCTGGAACCACGGAATCATTTTGATGGTAGTACACTGCATTCCGTGGTGTTGTAGGCACAGGGTCTGCCTACCCCTGTAGGCAGAGGTAGACCAATCTTACACAAAATCCACCATTTCACCATAGGCCGAGCTTTGTTTCGTGTCTAACATCTGTTAAATGATGCTCTTACTTCCCTCTGCAACCACTGAACATGGGATTGTGTTATATTTAGTGACAGCTGTCGATTTTCGGCTCACCCGCAGCCAACTTACAGCTATCAGCGGCGTAATGGCATGGCGGCCATTAATAAAATTTTGACTACATGTGAACATGGCAACTTCTGCAAGCAATGCTAGCTACGTGGGAATGTGGCAACCACAACAAAACGCACGCTAAATGATAGGGGGGCCTGAGTAGATCGACGATAGTCCAATGTAGGCCAAATTTGGCCCACATTGGCCTATCCGAGTCGGCCTACTGGGGTCGGCCAACGTAGGGCGGATGGTCATGTAGACCAAGTTGGTCTACACAGGCTTGGAATGCAGTGAGTGAGTAAACGCCAATATGAGGGTGCTGGCATTAGATAGGATGATAGGTGTGCCAACAAAAACAAAAACAAAGGCAAACTGAGCTATCGCCCAACTCCGAATCGAATGAGGACCTCCCCCATCAACGCAACACCTAGTATATTCCATCCTCCAAACCAACCATCGTTAAACGCCTATGCGACGTATATAAACGCGTAATTCAATTATTATAGTTCTTTTTAGTTGCCCTCCTACCCCTTACATCCTATTTTCCTACGTTCTAAGCCCTATACCATCCCCCGCGCAAACCCCTGCTCTGAATTTCGAAAAGGAGCACAATTTCACTACATTTGCCGCTCCGTTTTGTACCACCAAACGGATGGCTATGTCCTGGCATAGCTACTGGTGGCTAGCTATATGTGTGGTTCATTGGGGTACCCAAATGAACGGGCCATATGTGTAGACGTTGCATGCGTCAAACGTCAGCGCTGGGTTAGGGTTAGCTGCATCCAAATCCCTTTGCCAGACCTTTTGGCCAAGATGAGCAGTAAAAAATTGCCCGAATTGTGGGGCAACTTGAAATTGACGCCATGTGACGCCCTTGACGCCTGGGGGCGTCACTCATAAAATATTTTTCTATTTTGAGGAGGCCGGCTGTTATCAGGGCACTGTGTTGGGTTCAAAATCAATGAGACAGACCTTTGACATACACTAACTGGACAAAAAGAATGACCGATGGGCTTTCATAATTTTTCTCAACAACGATAGCATATTTTTGCATGAAATAAAATCTAGGACTGTTCAGAAGGACGAGCCCGACGTCCCTGAACAATTGATGAGATCAAATATAATTAATGCGCCATCACAATGACTGAAAGATGAAAAATGGATTTTTCAGCGTGAGCAGTGATTTTTTTGAGAACAATCTGAGTCACCCAAATTGGAGTTCAAAATCTCCCAATCAATATTCCAAGTTGAATTGGGCAAAAATATTCAGGAGAACAGGCGCTATGAGGCGCGCAAAATGGCCAAAAACTGCTCAATTGGTCAAAAACAAGCAAAAATGGGCCAAAATAGCAATTTTGCGGGGGCCGTAGCAAATTATTGACTGTATATTTTCGCTTGATGTAACCTGTGATAATGATTGGGAGACCTTGAACTCCAATTTGGGTGACTCAGATTGTTCTCAAAAAAATCACTGTTCACGCTGAAAAAATCCATTTTTCATCTTTCAGCCATTGTGATGGCGCATCAATTATATTTGATCTCAGAAATCGTTCAGGGACGTCGGGCTCGTCCTTCTGAATAGTCCCAGATTTTATTTCATGCAAAAATATGCTATCTTTGTTGAGAAAAACCATGAAAGCCCATCGGTCATTCTTTTTGTCCAGTTAGTGTAAAACTTCACGATATACCTCAGTGGGGGGCATCAAAGGGTGTCAATACTATGTCAGGAGGGCGTAAAGGGGCGGCAATGGGGGCGTCAGAGAGGCGGCAGAGGGCGTCAAGGGGGGCGTCAAGGGGGCGTCAGAGGGCGTCAATACAACTTTGAGATGGCGTCAATCCAATGGCGTGACAGCGTCAATGTGATGCGGGGCGGCAATTGGGACATCGGTGCCGGCAATGGTCCAATGTACTACTGAGCAAAAAAGAACTACTCTCAGCTCATGGGTTACAATCACTCATTCCAGAGAGATTTTGGAAGCTGACCTCCAGCATCACTTCAATTTTTGCCCAATGCCGGCTTCAACTGTAATTCACTGGCAGGTGTAGTTCAAGTTCAACATTGGACTATATGGTTCCTTCATGCCTGACCCTAACAGAGCTTGAACTGGCCACTTTATAAGCATTCAACTTTGTACGGTACATGACCATGGAAATGATATTTACTGTGCACGGGATGCAAATTTGAAGACTGTCAATTGAAGAGCATGTGAAACGGTATTTACTCCAAGAGCTTCTATCAATGAATGAAACACTGTCCTACTAGTATAATGGTTGTGTATCAAAGATTTGACAAGCTGTAGGCATACAAGTTGCCCAATGCAGCAGCTGGGCCGGACTATAGGTATCCCGATCTTTTGACTATTTTTGGAGCATATCAGCAGAAACACAAACTGAGACAGTTCCACGTGCAGGAAATATATTATGGGCACTCTATTATGACCATTAACTCGAAAACATTAATTTTTCAGGGCGTCACTTGGCGTCAGTTGAAGGTGTGACGTGACATGTGGGCGTCAATCTTCGCCCAACGGGCGTCACACGGGGCGGCAACGGCGTCAAGTGGCGGCACTGGTGTCACTTTCACTGACCCCCGAATTGTGCATCCGAGCTCAAAATTTTCCGGAACATCTCCAAGACCATAAAAAATGCTAGTCGATAGGGACTGAATGATGTGCCATTCGTCCGACGAGGCTCGAACGGCTTTGATGAAAACCATTTCTTCCCCGATGACCCAGCCCGATATAGGGGTGGCGAAGTGGGACGGTTGCTGTGTGATGAGAGGTTGTTAGTACACGCAATGTAAAAATGAGGAGAAAGAGAAAGACGGAAAGAGAAGAAACAACTCCTCACCAAAGGGAAAGACGGAGGGGATGAAGAGACGAGTGGCAAGGGAGATGAATATAAGTAGTAAGGAACAAGCGACAGGACGGTAAACGGTGAACGGAGATGGGACGGGAAAAGAGATCAGACCCGGTAGGCAAGAAAAGGGAGCAAGGGACGTATGGGCGGGGAGGGAGGATTGCGGCCATGGAGGATTACGGGCATCGGGAAGAAGGGTCAGGGAGGAGGGATGAATATGGGCGGGTAGACGAATACAGATATGAATTCGGGCGAGGAGGAGGGAGGGAAGGAGAAAGAACAGAGACGCAAGTATGAAATAAATAAGGCGCCACTCCACTAGTACTCCACGCGCGCCTGAGCGAAGCGAGGAAACATAACTAGGTAACGAGGACTCGGAAACTCGCATTCATGGAATACTCGCATCGCCCCGTAGCGCTAAAGTTGGAAAATTCGAATGAGTGCACTGCAGCGCGTAGTGTAGTGTACTGGAGCGCCCAGAGCGCAGCCGTGAACGAGTCGGAGATGCCGTTGAAGCGCAGGAGCCCTGTGGGCGTTGTGTTTGTCGTCAGTTCATATTGATCAGTGAGACGAGAGCGGCGTCGTGGATATATCGAACGAATGGAATGAAGGAAAGGATGAAGACAAAGACAAGGAGAACGAAAAAAATATCAAGCGCAGGGAAGATGAAATCGAAGAAAGAAGCGCTTAGGAGCAAGCCAATGAAAAGAGCTGGAGAAGCAAAAAGTGAATGAAAACGCACCGTATTCCTCTCGAACCCCGGCCACATTCGGCGCAATCAGCTTCAGCTTCCCAGCTCGGATCGCCTCTGCCTGTGCCAACACATCCGCGAACTAAACTCCCGGACTAATCCGGGAACTCTCAGCGCGCAGCTCGCGTTCCGATGTCCGTGGCTTGGGATCGGGATGCTGTACCTTTCCCCGCCTGGAGCCAAAGTAGGTACATACTCCCCCAATATCTCCTGCGACGCGGGGACAATGCCCAGATGCTCAAGTCAAAAGCAAAAAGGGCGGCGACGAACTCGGGACCAGTGCATGCACGTTCGCCCAGCGCGGAGATGTTGCGCATCAGATACAGGCTGAAGTCGAGCGGGGGCGTTTGTGCGGTGCCGGTGATCTTGGTGAGGACGCGACGGTCCCCTCGGGGACGAGCTGAGGTGTTGCCCGCGGAGCATGTGAAGTTGCGGAAGGGATTTGGATTTGGATGAAGGCCCACTGCCCATTTGCACCCAAAAAACTGGCGCCCACTCCTTCCTTATTTATATATGCGACAAGGCGAGCCGCCCGTGAGCGCAGCGCTGCAAAAGTGTAATCGGTTTCTTGATCGGCCACGCTTTCAGCGCTCGACGTCATCAGTGCTATCCGCGCAAAAAGTTCCTTCGACGACGATTGTAGGGTCTTTTGACAACGTTTGCTGAGTTGCGGGACGCGTACAGTAAGAGCAGAGTCCAGACTAGTCCAGACGCAGCCGGGGCACCGCCACCGCCAAGCCACTAGTCCGTAGTTTACCGCGCCACCCCAACGCTTCCAGCACTACCCTCAGCAAAGTTTAAGAGGCAAAGTGTTTTATAATGGCATTCTGAAGTAATTTGATACCGTAGAATATATGTTCTGCCGCTTTTTCTATCATAAATCACTTCCCCGCCATTTCGGATGTCGGTCCGGTGCCGGCCCATCAAATTTCGGCATTGTCGTTCCTCTAGTCTGGCGCCGAACCTTGGCTGAAGAAGTTGTTATTAGTGGGTTCCTACACGTCTATAGGCAGGAAATTTGGCGAAATACGCGTTGAGTAATGCATTTCAGGAACCGAAAATTTGGTGATTATATAATAAGGTCGGGTACCGATCACGGATCAAGGGGAATCGACAGACTACAACAATGCGCAGGTACGAGCACTTTTTTGTTGTAGCGTCTGTTTATAAGAGACTACCAAGCCACGGCATCTCCTTTCCATAATAAGTTACTAATAACCCCGTTCTCGTCTCCCTGGTCCCCGAGATAGCAGACTGGCGTTCATTTCCGATGGCCGACGGGATCGGAGACGCATTCATTTCCGATGGCTGGGTATTATAATCGGGATTCGAATTTCCGACGGAGAGAGGGGGTCCCCGGGCGGGCCGAAAAGAATTTCTACCTATATGTTAGCAGGGAAGGAAAAGAGTCTCTGAAGCACCTTTCTGAGCCTTCAGGAGGATCTACAGGCTCTGGTTCACTGTTGGGAGGTCAAACAGAGGTTTATCCTAAGCTGAGGAGTGTTCAGTTTAGCTTTCTAGACCAAAAATGGGCTATATGACAGTGAAAATAGGTCAGATTTAATACAGTAGTACTCATAGAATAGCTGAACGGGACTGGAACGATGCCCTCGACGATGTACAAACACATTGTGAATGTTGTTGCAGTTTTGTGGCGGATTGGGGTGGTGGCGGTGACGCACATGACCGGAAAGAACGGATCCGCCGCCAGGGATGGGAAACACCTTCCCTTTATGGAATGAGGGGTCCAGGGAAGGTCGAAAGACCCTATATCCTTTTTCCGAATCCAGATTCCCCTTGGTATCATACCTGCCGCGCTGAATATTTATGAGTTTTTTTGGGAGGCTCTCGGGCGATTCGTCCTGCAACCACACTGGCACGTACTTGACCAGAATCGCTGCGGGTGATGCCTGCTCAAAATCTGACGCACACCCGAAGAAATGAACACCTTATGACATGCATCTGGTCGAAATAGTACGCGGATCACATATCTCTCACCTGGACGCGTTCTAAATATGAAGGATGTTACGGCGAATGCAAGGAAATTAATCTTGGTCTTGTCCTTCGTTCTCAAGGATACAACCATCAACGGAGGGACTTTCAACGATGTTTCTGGGGACTTGAATATGACCCAAATCTCCAACGTGCACCACGTTGTGCACATACATCCGCCAGCAGCCCGACGACTGGAGGAGGCTGCAGACGGGTCCCAGGGTACGTATAGCTCAATGGATCATCCGCACTGAATTCGAAACCCAGCTCCGTAGCTCCACCACAGATCGAGGCCTCCATTGGTGCGATTCAATCGCAAAGAAGCGCGAGACCTCAAGTCACCCACCCTGATCGGGCAGTTTCCGCCTCCCGAGTTTGCAACCCCGCGGATGGAGTGATAGGTGCGTCGCTTCCGTTCGAGAATCTCAATTTGATCATCAGCATCAGCACCGCCCACCATTGGCATGATTCGACCGCGAACGGCTGGAAGTGTATCGCATTCTGGTCCGCTTCAGCAGCTTTCCACAGGCACACTGTGACCATATTTGCAGGGGTTCCAAATGATAACTCTCCGGACAATCACGAAGTGATACTCCCCGTCGCGAATAGAGGTGAGCCTCCTCATCCTACGAATACAGCCCCCCCGGCGATTGGCTACGAATTCGAGGGAAACCAGCGGATATTCTCCGCCACAGAGCATGCGAGGCCGCAAACGACTTCCAACGACGGCGCGCGAACTCACCCCGAAAATGGTTGGAACACTTTCAAAAGTGTAGGGGGCAATGTTACACAGCTCAGTGTCACTTCATACGGCGAGTCCGGTACGTTGTGTTGATCGCTTAGCCGAGCCTCCAAATAACAAGTTTAAATACAGGAATTGACATACTCCACCGTTCCGTAGTTGTCGAGGCGCTACATGACTCAGCAGACCGATTTCCAGAGCCCGCATGCCACCCGGGGACGCGTATCGCCGTACTAGAGCAGCTACAGTCGTGGTCCAACGACACCGACCCAGAGAGTACGGTTCTGTGGCTCCACGGATCGGCGGGGGTCGGAAAATCGGCCATTGCGCAGATGTTTGCAGGGGACTGCCAGGCTCAAGGCAGACTTGGCGCATCGTTCTTCTTCCGCCGTGGGGATCCGAAGCGCGGATCCTGGAATAGGTTATTCACGACCATTGCATACCAACTGGCGACCTCCGTCCCGGAACTCCTTCTTCCGATTCAACAAGCGGCGGAGAGCGACAAATTGGTCGCTGGGCGGGCAATTACTGTCCAGTTCCAGAGGCTCTTTGCTGCACCCTTGCAGAGCACGCCTATCATTGTCCTCGACGGTCTCGATGAATGTGCCGATCACAAGGTTCAACAACAAATTCTGCGGCTCTTCATCACGGCCATTCGGGATTATCAGCTTCCCATACGCCTCCTCATAGCGAGCCGACACGAGCCGCATATCCGCGAAAAACTCGAAACGGAGGAGGCCTTCGCGATCTGTCGTCATTTCGTGCTCTCTGCGGATGAGGTGGCTTATGACGACATCCGAACGTACCTTTATCAGGAGTTTTCGAGGATTCGGGCGGAGCGCACTGCCAGAGGGATCAATTTAGGTGCTTGGCCCCCTTTGGGCGCAGCTGAAAAACTGGTTATAAGATCTTCAGGGATCTTCATTTACGCAACAACCGTCATCCGCTTCATCGACGATGAATACTCCCATCCGATGGACAGACTCGACGCCGTCTTGAACCTCGACCCCTGCAGTACAGCACCACTGGACGACTTGTATACCGAGATACTCTCAGTCGTACCGCCAGAGCCCCGGCAGCTTCGTATCCTGCATGCCATTTGGGAAGGGACCCTGGATGGATATCTGGCGATGGATCCAGAGGAATTGGACTTGCTGTTCGTGCTTCGTCAGGGGACTTGCCGTCAAGCGTTGCGCCCTCTACATTCGTTGCTGGAAGTTCCTTGCCCTCGCCCCCGATTCGCAAAAGGGAATTGGGTTAGGGCCTCGCACGCATCCTTCGGTGACTATCTTGGGGACGCAAGACGATCGGGTCGATGGTGTGTTTCGACGTCGTGGCTACATTCAGACCACCTCAGTTCACTCATCCGGCTATTGTCATCGCCACGGATAACAGTGAAGGCCAGATTTTTTCACAGGTGATATAGATCGTTGCTAAAATCCCTGCGAACTAATTGTTTACGCAGGAGTTTGATTCACGGACTCCCGCGCCTCTTCCATGGTGCGACCGTGTCTGACGCGCTGATAGCTCTGCTGCGCGATGGAGAGTTTCAAAACTCGGTTTTTCTCGATTATTTATTTAAGCATTCAGCTTGGCCCCAGGTACACCCGTCGTCCACGCGTTACCACCATTGGATCCTAATGCGGTCCCCAGAGAGACTCGTGCTATCCATTAGATCTCATCCGCCTGTGGGATGGTCACCAGTTTATTTCAACCCTCATTTTCAACTTGGTCAGGAGTGACGATAATCCGAGGACTCCAACGTTCAAGTTTGATTCACTATATTTAAGAGTCTTCGCACAACACCCGACGCTTCTCTTCGTTCTCAAATCACAAATATTCGGACATCTTTCGCTTGCCGAGGTTGTCCGGTCCCTCGTCTGGGATTTCCGAGTCTTTCAGCCCTTCGTGGAAATCAGGGACCTTCTCGTGATACCATTTCCTCCGGAGACTTCCCTCTCGATTTCCTCAGGGACCCTCGGCGAGCAGGCCAGTTCTATTCGCATCCGGCAGATATTGCAGAGGAAATGATGCTACGCTGGATCCGGACCACTATGCTGAGCTTTGCCGAAGGCGAGGAGATAATGATGTAAGCAACACCCTCCGGCAAAAAATCTTATTTACCAAGTACTCAGGTCCTGGCTAAGGCTGTTGGATTATTGTCGCAGCAGTCAACTCCTCCTCCGAGAGCTAGACACCTTCGACGTGTCCCAAATATGTGAATCAGTGCATCGCAATGACAAAGAGCACTTTTCCGTCCATGCAGAGACTTTCAAAGAAAACCTTTTCCCCATGTGCTGGCATGGCTTTCGGTGGGTGCTTTATTGCATTTAGTGATCGAGACATTGATTTATACCACAACCACTATAGAAATTTCCAGATCCCCCCCTGCAAAGTATCGCCTTCTGGGAGAAACAAAGAGCTCATGTAGAGAAGTGCTGGATTTACTCACCAGAGAGGACGAGGACGAGAATGAGGACGAGTAATTTGCTCGACAATTCGCGACAATACCACTAAGCTAAATAAATAGCCCGGGGCATTGTGTACCGTAGCGATAAACATTCCAACCTATAAAAACAAACCGTCCGCCCTCACCCAAAAACCTCTCAAAAAAAACTCGAGACCCGTAATCTCCGCTAACGAGCGCAAGCGCTGGGTATGAGTAGTATTATCCGAGTCCGAGTCCGAGCGGGAACGTAGAACGTACTAAAACCTCTCATCACACAGTAACCGCCGTCCCCTCCCTCCTCGCCACCTTCAACGGCTACCGCATGTCGAGCACGGGAAAGCCCGCCCTGCAGCGCTCCGCGCGCCGCTGCTCTGAGTATTGGTGCTGTCTTCGGTGCGGTGGTGCTGGGCGCAGTGGTGTTCGGCGCGCGATGTAGTTCGTTATATGGTTTACGTTTTGCGGTAGATATAAGAGTTGGAGGGCATGGAGGTACTGGGGACTCCTCTGTAGGAGGGAAGGATGGACTGGATATGGATGTAAAAATGAAGAGATAGAGATAAAGAATCCTCGCAACAAGCGGAAATGAGCAGACGAATACGAAGACCGCCAACCAATACCACCATCGAATACCCATCGAATACGCGAATCGAATACCGGCACGCCACGCAACCCAACGCAAAGACGGAGCAGGGTCGGACGGTGGGAAGGAAAGGAACGGAGTGGACAGGGAGAAGTGAAGGCAAGGAAAGACGGAGGAGAAGAATACAGGCAAGGAGGAGGGAAGGAGGGATGCATACGCATACGAGCCGGCAAGGCACAGATACGAACACGGCAGACAAATCCGATTGGCAAGGAAAGACAGAGAAGAGATGAATTCGGGTAGGGAAGGGAGGGGGGATGAATACGGGGTACGGGTACGCATCGAATCCAACCCACCACGCACGCCCGAGACAGGCGAGGCCTAGGGGAAAAAATGGAGAAGAAAACTCACATTCTAAAAGAAAACCTGCCCTCCAAATGGAATATCGCTCCGCTGAAGTTGAAAAATTCGAGTGCGCCATCTGCACTTTACAGCGCGTAGTCAAGCCCCCAGAGTGCAGCCGTGAACGAGTCGGAGATGCCGTTGAAGTTGGCGTAGAAGGCGGAGGAGGCCCGTGTTTGCCGCTAGTTCATATAAATCTAGTAATCAAGTGGGAGGAGAGCGACGCCGTGGATATATCGAGCAATGAAAAGAGCTGAAAAGTAAAAAGTGGATGAGAACGCACCGTACTCGTCTCAAACCCCCGCCACATCCGGCGCAATCAGCTTCAGCTTTCCCACTCGGATCCGCATTGCTCGCCTGTGACTGCGTCAACAAGTCCGCAAACTCACCCAGATAATCCGCTGGTGCATAACTCGCGTTCCGATGCCCGTTACTCGGGATCTGGATCCCGTGTATGTACATATCGAGCTCGGGCTCTGCCTATAGCCCAAGCAGATAATCTCAGGTATAGACGATGCCCATGTCGAATGGCCGGCGACTGATGGATGGTTGTTTCGGTGTGGGCGGCGCCGAGGATGAGTGGGAGGAGGGAGAACAGGCATAAAGCGAAAAAGAGCGGATGAGGCGACAGAGCGTCGACTCTGAGCGTATTGCTGGCTGGTGCGGTTCGCGGGCTTGGCATCAATCGGTGCGATCTACCCCTCGACTTCGCTCGACGTCACTGCTTTCCTCTGTGTCGAAGATCAGAAACAAGTCCTTTGACAATGTTTGCTGAGTTGCGGGACGCTGTGGGCGTAGAGAGCAGATGCCGTGGCTTGGCGGTGGCGGTGCCCCGTCTTGATCCGCGTCCTTCTGGCAACCCCGGTCCACCCTCGTCTGAGTCGTCTCCCTGGTGCCCGAGATCGCAGACTTGGCGTCCATTTCCTATGGCCGAGTCGGCGTCATATACCCTGCCGCGCTGAATAGTTTTTAATTGGGGGCTCTGGGGCGATTCGGCCTGCAACTTGGACATCTACCTTGCATCTACCGAGTAAATAACTTCACGGTTCGTGATTCTAAACCTTCATGAACGTCAGATACCAGGAGTTGAAAAGGAGTGCAGATATCGAGGCCTCAAGAGTCAAAGGAACCTAAAACGGCCTGGTAGTCTCGGCATGCATCTGTAGACTGTCCACGGGCCACAAGAATGGCGACTTCATGTATACGCAGACGACCCCATTCGACTCAGAGGCCAGCCGTACCTCAAGAATCAAATCAAATTCTTTATTTTTATCTCCGCTTCTCTGCTTGGTGTTCAAATATAAATATCCCCACTCCCGACCAATTGCACTGAAGCTGCATGCGAATCTTCGTCTTTAAATCACGATCTCCTTCAACTTCTGACGGAAAAAGGCAGCATAGATGTCCGGGGGTCCAAAGTGGGTAGGAAGGGCCGGTAGCGGCGTGTGGTATGCATCTGCCCACAATAAACTGTCTTGAACAGTCGATGTCTACTGCAGAACCCCCGTTCGACTCGGGCCGGGCCATATTGGAATGCCTAGATTCTCTTTCTCCGTCCCTCCACTCTATATCCTGATTGTTGTCCCATCGCTGCGCATCATGTTACTGGTGCTTTTTCCCAGCTCGTTGCACTGAGACTACGAATTTTGAGTTTGGAAATCTCTAGCCCGCACGAACAACTTATAGCTGGAAAAGCAGCGCAGATATCGAGGCTTCAGTGGAGGTCAGGAAGGCCTGGTAGCATCGGTATGCCTCTGCCCACCATAGTGCCACATCAAACTTAGACTGCAGATGACCCCGTTCGACTCGGAGTATATATCAAGGGCGGCACATACATACATTCGATCCCCCGGCACATTCAGCTCACAGGCGGCACATTGAATAAATGTGCCTCACGTGAACGCAAGGGATCCATTTCGGGAATGTGCCGGGCTTGGTACCGACGATTTTGGGAAAAGACACGTGTCTTTTCTTGACCGCACCCCACTCTTTTCCTCCTCCCACCACCACCCTTCGCCAACCCTTCGCTCAACCCGCCCGCCAATACTTCAAAAGCACGTCAAAATGGTAGGTAGGTAGGATTACACGGCACGGTCCCGCTCAGGAACGCCGCTTTGAGGAGAGTACTTTCTTTTCCTCAAAGCGGCGTTCCTGAGCGGGACCGTGCCGTGTAATCCTACCTACCTACCTACCTACCTACCTACCACACCTATGTACATCGCGCCATCGTCGTCGTCCGGAGCAGCACCACTTGCCGAGATCATCTGACTCAGCAAGTGTACGGCAACTTCCCGCTTGCTTATTTAGCGATGCATAACTCGAGCTTGTAGTACAGCTCGTGCCTCGTAGTACTTGTCGCCAGCGTTGAAGGTTTTTTTTTGAGAGGATTTGCATGGTTTATTGCATGGAGCGCTAAACGAGTATAGCGAGCCCCTAATAGTGACAGCACATGATGTACAGCCTTTTTGAGGTCTCCTTCTTCCCATCTCCTCCGTTCTGTACCTATCATGCCCCTGTTCTCATCCAGCTCAGGCGTGCAGATCAATGGCGGAAACTTCATCGACATCGCCGGCAACATGCATATTCAAAGCGCGGAGCCTTTGTCGGGGCAGGGAAATAATGCGCTCACGGTGCCTAGTCTATCTGGCCTGAATGGGCGTCAGCCATTGGAACCAGAAAGGAGTGGCCGACACACGAGAGGTGCTCGACCGTCGCCGTACGGTGTGTTTTCTGTTCTTATTCACAATTCCCTGGTCCCATCCAACCCAAGATATTTCCCGCCGGCTACCTAGGGCGGGTATCTCAGAAAATGGATTGCGGGCGACCGCCTCCATCCCTGATCAAATCCCTCCCCTTCCGGTGTTCGGCTTTCCGCCGAGGGTCCAGCTTGAAGACGGGGATGCTAGCTCGCTAGATTCCTTTGCGAACATCGGCCATGCATCTCTTCGTCGTACGACAGCCCCCGCTCCCGTTCATGAGCCCGCCAGACATGGTCCTGAGCGCCATCATATTGCGGCACGGGATCGTCCTCTACAGGAGCCCAGAACCAATATCACCGGCGGGACCTTCATCGGCGGAAATGTGAACCATATACAGAACCAGGGAAAGACTGGTGAGCGTCAGAACATTTATTGCTCTGTACTCGTGCCTCACAATGAGTCGGCGAGGCCTATACATCTTACATGACGCCTCTGCCGGGGACGCCTTCCACGACTCTGCTGAACGATACCCTCCGCCGAGATGCCATCCCGAGACTCGCAAGCAGATCCTTGATGACCTTTGGGAGTGGTCGTCCAGTAGTGATCCCAGCAGGAGCGTTCTGTGGCTTTATGGACCCGCCGGGGCAGGGAAGTCAGCCATCGCTCAGTCGTTCTGCCAGAATCTAGAGCGAGACGGTCGCCTGTGGGGAAGCTTCTTTTTCAAACGTGGGGATACATCTCGGGGGAATGCCAAAAGGCTGTTTTCCACGCTCGCGTACCAGCTCGCACTTGTGGAGAACACTACCCATTCCGATTCAACGAGCGTCATTGCGCGGAGGGTGGAGGAAAACCCCTCTATCCTCGACAGATCTTTGTCGGTACAACTGCAAGCACTTATCATTGAACCATATCGACGGTGTGCTGGAGGGGTCAACTTGGTCATTGTCATCGACGGATTGGATGAGTGTGCTGTCCAAGCCGTTCAGCAGGAGATATTGCGCGCGATCGGGAAATGCCTCCACGGACACACACTTCATCTTCGCTTCTTCATTGCAAGCCGGCCGGAGCCCCACATCCGCGAGATCTTGCGCTCACCGTGCTTGGAAAGGGTGCATCAGCCTCTCAATATTCGGCAGTCATTTGACGACGTGGAGAAATATTTTGTCGATGAATTCACGCGGATCCATGCGGAACACCACGAAACTATGGCCACTGTTCCGACTCCATGGCCTTCTTCCAATGTCATTTTCAACCTTGTCCAGAAATCTTCCGGATATTTCATCTACGCATCAACGGTTATCAGTTTCATTGACGATAAAAACTTCCGTCCAACAGACCGTCTGGAAGTTATCTTGGGCTTGGCGAAACCCGAGTTGGGGTCGCCGTTTGCTGCTCTGGATGAGCTATACATCCAAATTCTGTCCAATGTTCCTGCCCGGCCGCACTTTCTCGAAATCCTGGCTGTCATCGCGGCGGGATTTTTTCTGGAAGTTGACCACATTGAGCAGCTCCTCGGGATGAAACCTGGCGATCTTCGATTGACGCTCCGTGGCTTACATTCTGTGATTAAGGTCCCCGACTTGGACTCCGAATGCCATAATCCACTCACAGTCCACCATGCCTCACTTGGCGATTTTCTCCGCGATCCTGCCCGATCCCAGCTGTTTTACGTCAGTTCCGAGTCCGAGCATCGAACGGATCTGGCCCGACACATACTGAAGGCATTTTCATACATGCATGATGATCCAGCTCTCAATCGTCGTCGTGGTCCTGTGGCTTGGTGACTCCATAAGCCTCGGAAGACAGTGAAATTTTACTAAATCAAGATCATCTCCAGGGCACTCGGTCTGGCTGCATTCCGGTGCATAGCCTCCGTCGAACCGTCTCCGGATGTTGCGGCCCTTCTCCAACGGTTCAATCCCGATTTCTTGTTCGCATCGGGTCAGGTAGAGTCGCACGCAATCAAGGCCATCCATAAGATCTTGGCATGGTTAAAAGTATGTCATTCATGCCATTCCATAGTGTTATGTTCAACTAGATTCAGCGAAGTCACCCACTCCCCGAAGACCTAATTCGGCGTTGGGAAGACTACTCGTTCATGGCTCTTCAATTTGATCACATTTGCGCCGGACCACCAATCCACGATGCAGTGCGAAATACCCCCAACCTTGCTTCATTTAGGACCTCCCCAGAGCTGATTAGGGTTCTCCATGCATATGCATTCTCTGTGCGCGACGCAGGCCGGTTCTTGGAGACATCGCTATTCAAAATTCGGCTTCTATTGAATCTCACATGGGAGGAGCTGAGGACAACTATATGTCCTCTGCTCGCATCCTTCAGTCAAGATCAGGGAGGCGTCCATGATCTATTGATTTTTGTAACACATCCAAGCCGCTTTCGGATGTTTGGCGCTCGATGTACATTGGAAACCCTCGTTCGCAGCTCTACGAAGATTCTCAAGCAGGTTCTTTCCGGTGAACTCCCTTGGCATTTCGGGCAAGTGTTTTTGCACAGCACCTGATGCAGTGTTCTTACGCACCATTAAATTGCTCAGTCTATCCATTGGGTCATTTTCTTACCTTCTAAGGTCCCATCCACCTTCCGTTGCTCTTTTGAGGGATCTGCGTGAACTTTCGGATCTCGGAATACCTAATGCTGGGTACGGTCAAGATTCCCACAACATCATCAAATGGCTCCGGGTGAGTGTTCATGAACCCTAGGTGTCCGGTGATATCTGGTTTACCAACTGCAGACATTCCCTCAAACGCCACTTGACTTAATTTCTCGTTTTGAACGAGGAAAAAGCAACTTTCGAAACTATGGCACTCAATGTGAATCTGACTATGAGGCCGATTGGACACAATGGAAGGAACATCCTCTGCGGAGGGGCTATTTCTGTCCGGTATGAATGCATCGCAACACATATTATGCCCATAGACAGAGCTTCCAAGTAAATACGTGTGATGTAACAGTGAAACTCATGAGAGCCCGGAAACCTATCGCTCCCCACATATATATGGCTATTGTTCGGAGGCGTGCGGGATGTCGTGTTTTAGTCAATTGAATAAATAAATTTGAAGTAATGTAATGAAGGGAACAAGGAATATACTGTCCTATTAAAATCAATTCACGAGTCACGCGGGTGCTTGACGTGACGAATTTTGCAACCTTGTACGCGTCACCGAGGCTCTTGACGAATATACTTTTGGTCATGGTAGGTTCAAAATTTCGGTTCAGGGGTGTTTGGAGAAATTTCACTCGGCTGTGGACACTTCCCACTCAATTTATTGCCAATTTTTAAGGTTTTTGCCTTCAATCTCACAGATATTGTGGTTCAGATTGGGTTCAGAACAAGTTCCACGGCAAAAATTGCACTCCGAGGGTAGGCAGAGGCTCTGCCCATGGGCTCCCTGAACGCAGTGAATTCCCGGATAACGCTCCGCGCTATGAACGAGGTCACCATACCTTTCTCCAATTTAATGCCTGCGGTGAGTTTTCATGGATTTCCACCATCCGAGTCCTCCGTCCTGATCTAGAGGAAGATCGACCTACCTTCTAGCATCATGCCGATGACAAAAGTGAGGAATATAACGTCCGACGCCGAGCATTTCCATAGCCACTGCGATGATGTAGCGGCATCGGAAGACGCTTGATAGCTACATGGAGTAGATTTCATGGCCCGGGCGATGAGCCCACATTCCGGACCATGTTGTCGTAGCATCGCTGACTAAAAAAAAATAGAAGCTGCAAAGAGTGTTGCGTTCACCAGAAATACACCCGACTTGAAGTTGAATGCAACAAATGTGTGCACGAAATCTCAAGACGATTAGTTGATGGGCCGCAGGGCCTGTGTATTCTTCCCCTTCAATCAACCTGGGACAAGTTAGACGGAAACGGGGTAAACCTGAAAACATATGAGCCGACCCAGTCGAACGGGGCTTCACGAAATAAATAAAAGGAAGAACAAAAAACCAAACAACTCCATTTCCCTAATACCCGGCCCCGAATTGAACGGGTACCTGCCTACCATCAAGATTGGCGAATCATGAGGCGCGGGTGCAGGTCCCGCCACGGGTCTTCATGGCTGTCCAAATTCACATGAAAGTAAATATAATTTCGAGCCAGGCTGCCAACACCTTTTTTCTCCATTCCAACGACACCTGCACTTCGAGATTTCTATCCAGGCTCATTCTACCCTCTTTGCCTGCTGTTAATATACATAAGTGAATTTTCTAGATATCATTTGGGCACAGTTTAAGGTCAATACATAAAATGCATATAAAAAGTGCTGGCCGCCCGGCTCGTGTTGAGAGAAACAGGTCTATGAGTGGTGCACAGAGGGGCAGGAGGCGCCCTTTGAGAACGATGTAATTGGGGAAGATCGAACTGATTTATTCGTCTTGTGTCATAGGTATTGCATAAACCATAAAGTCCGTTCGCCATATTGAGATAGTCGGTGAGCATAATGTGGGAGTCCGTTTCCCATTCTAAGATGTCCGCTCGTCTAAGCGGGTTCCGCTCTCAACCTCCTATCCATATTCGGATCCGCTCTGCACAGCATCTGCACAGCGTCCGCTCGGGTACACATGGTTGCGTTCCCGCTCCCGCTCTCTGACCATGCGGTACTGATCCGACTCCGTTCGGGTCCGCATGCTTCTGCTCCCGCTCCCGCTCCATTGCCATGTGGTACTCGTCCGACTCCGTTCGGGCTTCGTACCGTTTCCCAAATCACAACAGCTCGAACCCACGCGCAGAGGACTCCCTAAACTCAGAACTGTTTTTTTTTTTCAACCGAAGGACATTATTATTACAATAAACATGAGACGCGCATTGTTTAAACAAAGGCGGTTGTACTTCTTCTGAGGAATCTTGACTCCTCTATAGTCTGTAGTTAACCGCGCCACCGTGTTTGGTGGCCGCGTTATTACAAATCATCGGAGTTTGAGATCTTGCCGTGCCTATTTAGCACTTCCAAACCCTCCATCTTCAAACTTTGGGAGAGATTTTGTATTTAAATCCATGTCTAACCCCAAATATCTACTCAAAATTTTTATTTTCAACTTCCATTCTCGCGGAATAGAAAGAGCAGCTTATGTCAGGATTTGTCAGCTGTTGAGCCATCAAAGTTCAAACTCATGGTTCTTTGACTCTGCTGCTGTGGAAGTGCGACTCGACGCGCTCGTCGCCTTCGGGCTTCGGACCAGTTGCATGCGCCAAGCAAACACAGCAATATAACTTCTCGAGTTTTTGTTTTATTATTACATCCCATCCTTTGAGAACATTTTATTACTGATCTGATTTCCCATTTTCCCCTTCTCACAGATCCATTTCTCAGCTGCGTATTCCAAGATTCACTCCTTACACCATCGAGCGAAGTTCATCATTATTCCGACATATATTTCCGGATCACACTCAGGATACCACTTTTTGGAGCTTTTCACCATCCCTACACATTCTTGCACTTACCTACTTTGATTCTATGCAGACGTTTCATTTTTATTCTCTACGTACTGCCAACGCGACAAGTGAATCCAAGTTCTCGGGCATCTCGGACTACGCTGGGGATTGATTCGAAGTGGATTGGGCACCCACATTCGGCGCTGAGCGGGGCAGCGTATATCTCCCTATCACATCTTTGCGTAGTTCCCGGATTGCTGGGATTGGGTTGACTTTAGCAGCGGCTTTCCATCCACGGACTCTATTACATACATGATTCTGACTGATCATATTTACTTGTTTGCACCGGACCTATAACGGCATCTTCCCTCTTTGTCTCGTACCGCCACGTATACACCTCGTTTCTGAGCACCTGCGCACGAATCCACCCTAGTTTGAGCATACTTGAGCTGAGTTATTTTATTTTATTCACACTTCTTTGTGTTCTACGCCTAGTTTGATTATTATTCAGCAGCCATTATATTTCTTACTGTACGACTCGGCGCCGTCATCAGCACGACCGGACACTCCCTTGGTCTACCTACGGACCAGCCTTCTCTTCCACACCGCCACGAGTTAGGTTGGAAAGTTGCTCAATTTATGCTAATAAATACTAATTTGACTTCATATTTGTGAAAAACTTGTTCTGGAATGCATACCAGCATCCGAATTGTTTTTGTGATTTGTAATAACGCGGCTAACGATCGACGCATCAACCTTTTCGACAGACTACAACATGCGAGGTACGAGCACTCTATTGTTGTAGCGTCTGTTTATAAGAGACTAACTCCTCTATGAATGTTGAAAATCCAAGTTTTCAGATGAATGACAAAGGAGCACGGATATCGACGCATCCACGGAGCTCAGGAAGGCCTTGTGGCATTGGTATGCATCTGCACATCATACAGCTCCTGTACCGCTCGAACAGACGAACCCCGTTGTGGAAGAGGGGAATTCCTGAGACGTAGGTTCTTGAATAGGGTCGGTGATCCGGTAGCCGTAGAGTAGTTTTTGAATATAAATATTGGAAAGTGCTCCCGAGGCGTAGGGTATGAAAAGCGATGGAAAAGAGGGCGTCGATGGCGTGCAAAAATGTCGTAAAATAAGTGCGAAGGTAATTCAATGGGATACGGGGTTGTTGATGGCTAGGGAGCCCACTGGCGGCGTTCCAAAGAGGAGGGGGCGAGGAGCACGATGCTGCCTCTGGGCGCTTGCCCTGCACTGGCCGCGATGATGGTGGTACGATTGTAAAATTGCGTCCAGTGTCACTGTTTACAATACAAATAGATGATGTAATGTAAATAGGGGCGAATGTAAAGTGAAAGTAAATACGCAATAAAAGGGGATTTCCGCATGGCGGCCCTCCGACCGTTCGAGTCGGGGCCAGGCCATGGCTTGTTGATCCTTGACTTTCTTTTTCTCCGCCTTTCCGTTCTATAATATCCATTGTGTCTCCTATTGCTGCGCATCATGTCGCTCCAGCGGTGGCTCACACTCAGACGACGCCCTAACTTTCCTTGTTGACTCTTTACATCTGACGCTTGGGAATTAAAATTCATAGCAGATGTGGAAGGGGTTCACAGAACTTAGGAAAGCCAGGTAGCATGTGGTATGCATCTGCACTGCATGATACACACAATTGTTCATCCGAATATTAGATCTTTATGCATCAGGGGTAACTACGGTGCGAAGGAAGACCCGGTAGCGGCTTGTATCTGCGCACCATATGATTTCCGCCTCGAAAATAATGCAGATGAAACCTCGTTCGACTCGGGGCCGGGCCATAAATTGTTGAAGCTTGACTCCTTTTTATTCCGCCTTTCCGTTCTACATTGTCCAATTCTGATATTGCTGCATCTCCCATCGCTCCAGCGCCGGCTCGTAACCCACCAGGATCTTCTGCCATGATTCTTTTTTTTGAAATTCCAAGCCTGAATGAACAACTCAGATGCAGGAAAGGAGCACGGATATCGAAGGCTCAACAGAGCCTTAGAAAGGCGTGGTAGCATTGGTATGCAGCTGCACCTCATGAAATAAACCGTCTTGCCATGTACTGCAGACGACCCCGTTCGATTCGGGGCTGGGCCATAATGAAATGCTTGGATTTTTTTCTCCGTCCCTCCACTTTATCTCCTCAATTTCTATCCAATCACTGCGCGTCATGTTACTGGTGCTTTCTCCCAGCTCGTTGCACTCAGACTACGAATTTTGAGTTTGAAAATTTCAACACGACCTACTCAGACAGACGCAAAAGGCGCGCAGATATCGAGGCATCCAGAGAGCTCAGGAAGGCTTCGTAGCATATGGTAAGGCCCCCGGTCACTACCTTACCACTTGGTCGGCCATAGAGTAAATCAAAGGTCCAAAATGACCCCTACCTCCGGCCATTTATAGAGTAAAACAGGCCGGAAATGGCTGGGTTCAGTCGTAAATAGAGTAAATTGCGCCGAGGAGTGAATTTTTTTTTCAAACAGTAGATAATCTGGAGGGCCAGGAGAGATTTTTGGCCGCCTCAACTTGAAGTAAACAGTTCAGCAACGTGTCGATGCTGTGACGTGCGAGGAAGTCCAAAAATACGGCGTGAGCCTGAGGCAAACGTGATGGCGAAAAATTGCATTGAAGGACGAAAAATTTGGCATTTTACCCCCAAAGGTTGGTCGGATATAGAGTAAATCAGCTCAGGAAACAGGAATTTCGTAGAGTAAAACAGCCAAAATTTGGGGCGGAAATCCGACCAACCTCCAAGGTAGTGACCGGGGGCCTATATGGTATATATCTGCCCACAATGCTTGTGCGACCAAATCCGTATAGCAGACGACCTCGTTCGACTCGGGGCTAGGCCATAGACTCGGTGTCTGGTATTTTTTTCTTTTTTGCCTTCTATGTTCCGACTTTTATGCAATCAAATTCCAAGACCATGTCGCCCACAACCCTACGCTGCACTTGCGTTCTTTTATATAAATTTTTAATTTCCAAGTTGAACAACCCCCGATACATGCGAAAAAAGGAGCGCAGATATCGAAGTATCAAAGGAACTTAATACGGCCTGGTAGCATGCGGTATGCGTCTGCACATCATGCAAAGTCCCGTGCACGGAGTGCAGACGACCCCCGTTCGATTCGGGACTGGGCCATAAATCAGCGACTGCTGTGTCCTTTTTTTCCCCGCTTTGTCTTCCTTGCTCATAATTTGACGCCCTCAGGCTACACCCGTTTTATAAATATTTAAATTCCAAGGCCGCATGAACCTCAGATGCAAAAATGAGCACGGATACCTGGGCCACAACAGAGCTTAGGCAGGCCTGGTAGCATTTGGCACGCATCTGCGCACCATAGAGTTGGACATATGATGGATACAGACAACCCCGTTCGACTCGGGGCTGGGCCATCCCCATTCTTGCTTCCTTTTTTTTCTCTCCGTCATTCTATCTGCTGATTTTTATCCAATTCATGTGCCTCATGCTCAGATCGCACCCAAATGTTCCGTGGTGGCTTTTTTCATGTAAAAAGGAGCACTGATATCGAAGTACCCACTGAACGTAAGAAGGTCTGGGAGCGTGTGGTATGCCTCTGCGCACCATAGAGCAGTGTCAGCTTGGACTGCAGACGAACCCCGTTCGATTCGGGGGCAGGCCATAGTTCGGCGGTATCGGTTTTTTCTCCCTCTTCTTTTCCATGTACTGTATCTCCTGACCTGATTTGCGTCACTTCACCGATGCTGGCTCGCGATCCAACACGCTCAGACCGCGCCCGTGGCATAATTCTTGTAAAATGGCAAGCCTTCAGATGGATGAACAAAAACGCACGGATACCGGAGCTTCTCGTGCCGTGGTCCACGCAAAACTCGCCGCATTCAGCGCATTCGGCGCAGTCAGCTTCCCCATCGCTGCCCCACTCGGATCGCCTCCACCTGGCTCACCAAATCCGCAAACTCACCAAGATAATCCGCCGGCGCGTAGCTCGCGTGCACAGTTCCCCGCTTGCAGCCCAACAAATAATCCTCTAATATCTACCGTGAGGCGGAGACGATTGGCAAGTCAAAAGAGAAGGGGCAGCGACGAACCAGGAACCAGTGCATGCACGTTCACCGGCGCGGAAATGTTGCGTATCGTATATCATATATCATGTCCAGGAGATCCCGGCTGAAGTCGAGTGGGGGTGTTAAGGTGGGGCGAAGTTCTTCGCAATGGTGAGGACGCGTCCGGAGGTGATAGAACGAGCTTGACAGACTCTTGGGTGTTACCGGCCGCCGACGCGGAGCATGATGAACGGAGCCGGGGCGCTGTTGAAGGTTGGGTATGATGCATGAGGTTGAGGAAGCATGGAGGCAGGAAGAGGTGTTGTCTACATCCCCACCAAAAATCATTCAGCCTCGTAACCTCGTAACCGCATAACAAAGGAAAAGAGAGGGAGAGGACGCACAAACTTCGTTAGTCACAGACATCTCTTCCTTCGTCCAATAAACGAGCACTTCTGCCTGATGGACAGATTCGGCGTCCTCGAATTGAGGAGCTTGATAGGGATCACCACCAGTGGTGGTGAGCATCGTCGGGCTCGGGAAGGCGCGACGTGGGTCGCACCAGGGCCTGCGGTGGAGGCAGCAGCCTGGTCATTTGCGTAGATAGTCATCTCAGTGCAGGCGGCGCCGAGTACGAGAGGGAAGAGGCAGAACTTGGACGAGAGGCGACACGGCGTAGACTCTGAGGTGGGGTGCCAAGACGCAAGAGTGTAAGGGAAATCTGACAGCGTAATACACCAATCAGGTCCTTGATCGACCACCGCTGTCAGCTTGACGCCACCAGTGCTATCGGCGCCAGAGACCAGAAACGAAGATGTTTGCTGAGCGCTGAGTGATGTGAGAAGAGAAACACGGATCAAGACGGGCACCGCCACCGCCAAGCCACAGCATCTCCTTTCCGTGACGTCATCTAACAACTCCGTTCTACCGTTCAACGTTCAACCCTCATCTCCCTGGTCCCCGTGATCTGAGAGTCGGATGAGACGGAGACTTGGCATTTCATTTCCGTGTTATATAACCTGGCGCGGACGAGAAAATGTCAAGACCGACAAAGAACGCGCTCGATTCGGTTCTGAACCACGCTCAAGTCGTTGGTCTTACTATTTATTCTGCTCCCTCCATAATTTCGGCGCTGTCGTTAGGATGATCTCCCTCCACTTCTAGGCCTCATTTCCACTCCCAAGTTTCCCTCAGTGGGCAGGCATACACAATTCCCGCCCGAATATTACTTCTCTACGCATCTGGATTACTGTCGCATTTCGTTCAATTAGTATGGTCACCTGTCACACACCCAAAATCTACGAATTTTTTCGTAAGTCACTGCGTCACAGAGGCATTTTTGGCTTAGCCGAAAGGTCCAGGTCAATTGCGATGTCACACCCCGAACCGCCTTACGAATTGAACGAAATGCAACAGTATACACAGAGCGAAGAAAGGCCTTGTAGCATTTGGTATGCATCTACAAACAATAGTTATCTGCGCGATACATTTGTATAGCAGACAACCCCGTTCGACTCGGGACCAGGCCATGCAGCGTTATCGTGTTTCTTTCATTTTTCTTTCATTTTTTATTCTCTCCTCAATTCTCCGCGTGGTCTGTGCAATATGTTGCTCAAGGTTCGACACGCTCAGAGCCGCAACGATCGCGAATGGTCTACTTAGTGCCGTGACCTTAAATTAAAAAAGTTTCCAGCCTCTCATGAACGTCAGATGCAAAAAAAGGAGTGCAAATATAAAACTATTCACACATCTCAAGAAGGCCTAGTAGCATTCGGTATGCCTCTGCGCACCATAAGTGGGTCTCACATTTGGACTGCAGACGACCTCGTTCGGCTGGGGGCTGGGCCATAGTAGTGCAAACATGCGTTCTTTTTTCTCCGCTTCTCCGCTTGGTCTGGGATATTAATATTCTGGCTCACGGTCAATCGCGCTCAGGCTGCACCCGCTTCGTAAATATTTATATTCCAAGCCCGTATGAACCTCAGATGCGAAAGGAGCACCGGTATCGAGGCTCCAACAGAGCTCAGGAAGGCCTGGTAGCATGCGGTATGCATCTGCACACATTAAGCTGCCCTGAATTATTGTTGTTGACTGCAGACGACCCCCGTTCGACTCGGGGCGGGCCATAGGTCTGTTCTTTTTTTCTCCGCTTCTCTGCTTGGTGTTCGGAACAAATAAACAAATATTCTAGCTCCCAACCAAACGCACTCAGACCACCCGAATTTCTTCTATAACGTTCTCATAAAATTCCAAGCCCACATGAACGTCAAATGAAAAAAGGAGCGCAGATATCGAGGTCCCAACAGAGCTCAAGAAGGTCCGGTAGCATGTGGCATACATCTGCACATCATGTGAGATCCACAGATTTCCACTGCAGAACCCCCGTTCGACTCGGGGCTGGGCCATATTGGATTCGAGGAGCTTTTTCTCGTTTTTCTCCGGTTGGACGTTGAATATTCTGCTCACAATTTGACGCACTCAGAGCCAGACTGCACCGGTCGCTCATAATCAATCATTACTCATATGGCAAGTCCAGCTTTATTCGGTATTACATAAAATAATTGTTTCTACTCCGGTAAATTGGAAACCAGTTGCTGGGAAGTGAGCGCGGGTTTCTATAGAAATATCGACCGAGCGTAGTAGGAAGGCCTGGTAGCACGTGGTATGCGTCTGCCTTCGATATTTTGGGTATGTTGTTCGTACACACCTTCTATTCAACACTATTTCTTGAAGTTTATTCAACCAGGCCCAGCACGCTCCTACAACATGCGCGGCACGAGCACCGAAATTGTTGTAGTGTCTGTCTACGAGAGACTAACATGGCCCAGCCCCGAGTCGAACGGGGGTTCTGCAGTGGAAATTGGTGGATGTTCCACATGATGTGCAGATGTATGCTACATGCTACCGGACCTTCCTGAGCTCTATTGGGGCCTCGATATCTGCGCTCCTTTTTTCATTTGACTTTCATGCGACACCAACCTAGACCCAGGTTGGCCAAGGTTGACCAAGGTTGGCCAAGATAGACACACCATTGTCGGCGAAGATCTACGAAGGTGGGCAGGCTTTGCCTCGGTAGGGATGCTAGACCAACGTCGGCCGACACCTATTAGGGTAGACCAATGTTGGCTAGGGTGGGCAGTCCGTAGGCGGAGATCGGTGAAGGTGGGCACATCTGTGCGGCACAGAAGACTGTGCCTATGGGGGGGTCTGAATGCAGTGTGTTCTTCTTTCAGAAGAATTACCGCTGATGCCTCTGGAGTGGCCTACCTTGCATTGGACACCTTTTGCCCTCTGTGGACCACAGCTCAGCACTACCGCCTTTTCCCCCACCCGAACCGCTGGCTTCCTGGGGTTTGGACGCATCGCGCACGCCGTACTCAAACGCCTTGCCGCTTGTGGAATCACTCATTGTATTTACACACCACGCCCCGGCGCTGCACCTCAGTCCGGACGCGATGAACAACTCCGTGCGGCCCACGGTCTCGTTTTGGTCGCGCCGGTGGATCTCCCCACCCTCGCACGTGGCAGCGACATGCTCTTCGTGCTCGCTCCGGGCGGGCCGACCACTCGTCACCTCATCAATGCGGCCTTTCTGCGGCAAATGCGTCCCACGAGTATACTGTTCCGCGGCCCTGGCGCAAGCGCTAGCAGAGGGATGGATCTGGGGCGCAGGTTTAGACGTCGTGGAGGAGCCTCAAATGGGACCGGAGCATCCGCTCGTACGCGAGCCACGGTGCGTCGTGCTACCCCACATTGGGAGTGCGGCGCTGGAAACCCGTGCTGAAATGGCGGCGCCCACGGTGCGGAATGTTTTGGCGGGTGTTTTTGGCGAGCCCTTGCCTATGGCGCTCGACTACTCAACTCTCATTTGAAGGCTTTCGGTGTCTAGCCCATGCCTGTCAACGCAATATAATCATCTCTATCAGACCCGAAGGCAAGTGGCTCAACCCACTAGCTAGTACTAATACTTGGAACAAGAAAATATCTGCTGAGCCACGTTAACTCTCGTTTAACTCTTTCCAATCCTTGGCCACTGCGGTAGACGAGACTGACGAAGGGTCAGAAGAGAAAGAAGCAATGATCATTTGTCGGCCACTCACCGATTTTGTGATCATGCGTTCCGTAAACTGCGACTGCCCAGCCTTCAGTCCTCATACGCTTCACCCGCGCGCGGCTCATTCTCCACGAGATCTGGCCGACCATTTCCCAGGAAAGCGCATCCATAGACAACACAATGCAGATATTCGCACCCATCCCCTTCCCGGCTCCTTCCCCGCGCAGCACCGCCAAAAGGTGGCTCTGCCAGTCCGCAATGTTCTCAACTCGCACCATACTTCGGTTGAAAAATAGCAGGCTTGCGACGGGGTCCGGAACGGATGCTTCCCCATAACAATGAATCATGGCCGTGAACAACCCAATATCCTCCGGCGCAGGGAGGGCCTTCGGGAGAGTAAGCGCGAAGGGCAGGGCCGGGAGAATGCGCGCAATGATGGCCTCCATCTCGGGGATCCAAGGCTGGAGCTGTAGCCTCGCGTCCGGACGGCCCTTTTTCCAGTCGTGGCGCAGGGAGATCGGCAGAGCGTCGGTGTACGGCAGTATATCTGTCACAAGGTTGTTTGACATCAGGTTCTGCAAAAAGTCGCTCAGCCAATGACCCGGGTATCCGACTTTGTGGAGATGAATAAGCAGGTGGATGAACGTCACAATGGTGCTGGGCGTAATGATTTTGGCCACGCTGTTTTTCTTCCCGTTGATGAGTGTGCACAGGAATATGCGGATAAGCCAAGTTTTGAGCACCTCTCGCGTGGCGAGTTCGGGGTTTGGCCTCGGAAGGTGAAGAGGGGCAAGGATCGTGACGTCTAACACGTCCATGTAGACCACTCGACACCCAAGATGGCTCGAAAAATCTCGTGCTTCTAAGTGTGCGTACCTGCGAGTGTCAAGATTTGCTATGGAGTTGGAAAGAAAATCACACACGTGTTTGAAAATGCCTTCGGTTCTCCAAAGAACGCTGGAAAGCTGAGGAGGTGATTGGCACCCGTCTTCGAGTTGGTGTCCTGCAAACTAGGAACAGCGAATAGTGCTGTACCCAACGGGCCGTTGATGTAATCCCTGGCGAACCAATTTTAGCATCGACCATTAGCGGTAGTTAGCCAGAAGACATACGGAACATTGCTCAACCAAATTTTCGAAAATTTAACCGGGAGATTCAGATTTTCGCGCAATGCGGGGTAGGTCCTCATGCGAAGTAGCTCTGATTGTAGGTCGCCGTGGATGAACTCGAGCGTCACTTTGCCGTGCAACGATTCGAGTGCCGCGATCACAGAGTCGAAAAACCCGGCGACATACCCGAATGCAGGAGAGTCTGCGAGGAGCCTAAATGGGGTCACTTTATGACGCCGATGGAACGTAGCCAACTGCCTGATGATCCCAAAGGTATCACCATCCATTGTTCCCAGTCGCCGTTCGCCAGGATCATCCTGCAGTTGCAGTTGGCGCCGCATTCAGGTTTTGAAGACGGGACTTACGAAAAGGGTGGGATTTACGACCCAAGACGTCTTTACATGAGTTGCAGCCTGATATTGTACGGTTAAACAAGGTAATAACACTAATATTCGTACCAATACTACCTTCTTCATGTTTGCTTTGGAAGCCTGAGCAGTTGGTTGGCGGAATGCTGAAAATTCTGGATGTCGGTCCCAAAGTTCGACTGGAGGTAAGAACGCCTTAATCTCCGAGTACCACTTCGACTCGTTGGCAAGATTAAATGACCGATTCTACGAAGGTATGATGTGCGATATATAAGATTAGATGCGGGTGTCATACCTCGTCTGTGCTAGGAGAATAAACATGTTGAGAGAGATCATGCGCAGTTGATCTTGATGGCAGAGATGTCCATAAACGAAGGGCGGCCTGGATTGCAGGCACGCATCGACTGTCCAATGAGATCCAAGGTAGTAGTTTGTTTCCAGTTTCTACCAACTTTGACTGGATCTCCTCGGCGGCGTCGCAAAATCTGTTGGATCGCGATGTCAGCACATTGGGTCGAAGTTAGCCCGTGCAGTTTACCGTCGGTGACAATATTGCGGCATGACCAATGCCGTGTACAGATAGAAAACTGTGGCTTGAAGTTCCAACTTCTCGACGGTGTCGTTACAGGTCATAATCTTGGACAAAAGGAACACGACGACAAGATCGCGGGCTAATGCGTGTTCCTTGATATCGAGTAGTGTGACATGGACTTTGAGGGCATCGCGTTGCTTTGTATTCATGCGACGAGACGTCTCATGAATGCCAACCAACGTTCCAAAGACGTGCCGCGCTGTTATGATTTTGATATCGTGCTTCTATTGGAAATGAGCCGGGACTCACCATCACCCACACCACCAAGTAGAAACGCCAACGAAGAAAGGCGGGTGGGAGGAAGGCTCGTGAGGTCGATCGAGTCCAGTCCAGCTGCGTTCCCAGGTCCATCGCGCATGGAGCAGTTTTCTAGCAGGGATTGTACGTCGTCGTGCGAGATCTGAGATTGTTTGGGATTACAGATACTACGGAAGATCCTCAGATCGGACGCACCGAGAAATATTCGCAACTCGACGAACTGACACAACGTCAGAGACCAATCTCCATCACACGTTCGAAACATACGCACAGTGCTTGCTTCAGGATGGGGAGATTAAGCAGGCGCGCTCTCGCATCATCTACTGCAACGGGGTGATTCGGATTCAGGGCGATGTTCCGCCAGAACGACCAAACGGTGGCATCGGGCCCCTCGGTGGGACCCGCCTGCTCTACGCGCGCGATTTTCGGGGTATTTTCATGGATCGATATGGAATTTCCGGCGGCGAATGACTGAGATAGAGCCTTGGCAAGGCGAATGGATAATCTGGAAGCTAGCGGCCCCTGTGTCTCGAAATCTAAGTGCGAGCAGCACCGCAGAATGGCGGATGCGCATTCCGTATAATTGCCCATTTCAAATAGTGCCGCACTGAGATTCGACGGATATATTGGATTGGTGGGCTCGAGCTTCTCTGCCTGCAAAGGAATATGAGTCTCATAGTTAAGACGAAAAAATCACAGCAATCTGCCTCTTGGTAGTTTTGAGCGGCACTAAGTCGGCTGAGATGAGGAATTCAAGCCATCAAACCAAGAGCTTACTTGAGCCATTTGCTTTGGTTGAATGCTTTGTTTCCTTTCTCCTTGGCCTGGCGCGCCCGACTCTCAGGCTGGCTCTTGGGCTGACTGGGAGCAGCGACGCCTTTACGGGCTGAATTCCGTGGCCCCACCATTGGAGTAAATGCCTTGGTCGCACAGATTCCAAAGATTTCAATCTACGATCTGCTCGAGCTCCCGAGTGACAATTGGGCTTGACGCCTTGGTGAAAGAAAAGAAAGCTGTCACAAGGGTGACCTTGTCACGAACTCGGCACCTCGGCCCGACCTGACATTGATCATCAAATTTAAACCATCGGTTCGGTCTTTGACTCTTTTGAACAGGAAACCCAGTTGACCCAGTACCCTGAAAGTGGGCAGCCAAGTTGGAGCTCTAGCCTACAGCAGTAGTGAGTTTGAATCTCATCAATCCCGCCGACATCTCAACAGGTCGTTCGCAGCGCCGATGCAACCATCGCAAAAGCAAGGAAAGTACTTGGAGGGGATTGCACTTGACCTCTGATTTTCCTCAGAATTGTAGTTGTCCAATATGTATCCATGATGTACCGAAGCAACCAGCCAAGCCACCGTAGGTTTGTGGTTACAGTGATGATCTCAGAGCCTTCGGACTCGGAGGCTCGAGATCAGAACAAGTCGAAATTTAGATGTGGTGTTCGTTTTGTGGTTCCTGGACGATTCATTGCAACTCTTGACTTGTTAATCTTCGTGATCCCGTCGAATCGACCAATCTTGGCTCCAGGTCTGGTCAAGTTTCGTAGGAGGTATTTTTTTACATGCAACAACTCCCAGAAGGACGCTTCGGTTTGTACGTGGCTGGTTCGTATCTGTTTGTCCGTGCAAGAGAGCGTATAGACCGACCTCGTCTGGGAGAGATATATTGATATCTTTGAAAATTGGTCCTGATTTGCCGTAAGCCGCTGCTCCAGCTCTACTTCACTCACCAATTATTTGGTACAATCCAAGGTTTTGTGATTCTGGTGCTTCCAGGTTTTTGAAATTTGCCGACTATAAACAGAGTTCGTTTCTATGCCCATCTGGTCCGTGAAGACATTCAGAGGCCTACTCAGAATATATCCAGATATATCCTAGATATGTGTGTATCCACCATCGAAAATATGAATGTGATACGAATACGATACGGATACGACTGAATACGATATGGATATGGATATGATACGCGATTTTGCCTATCGTATTGACATTTGGCCAACACTTTCACGGACAGGATGTGAAGCGCCGAAGCGGCCAAGAAGGTGTGCATGCATGTAAATATTACACCAAGTTGAAACCAACTCAACAACTTGTTACATGTCAGGACAGTAGAAATCTTCTGGGTACGTGTTTCTCAACAGTCTCTGAAATTTGCTTGCTCTGTTTTTCTTCTTCAGCTCCGGAAAGAACCCCAAGACGTACGCATATAGCGACCCAGATATGCACGCTTCGTGGAGCTTGATCGGATTGGTGTCGTATCTCTCAAAGATGCTCTTGTATAAGTCTTTCAGGTCCTGGTACTCTTTGTCCGATCTACAGCTCATGAATCCGTAGTCGATTCGCACGGAGGGTATCAGGTTGGACCGTACGGTGCTTTTGTCCTGCACATGTGCCTTCAAGTTCCAGACAGATTTGAAGACATTAGGGGATCCAGATAAGACATCCTCGAGATAGGGATGAATCATGTGGCGTCCACGGAGCCCTTTGGCGTCGAGAAGCTGGATGATTTTTGAGGTACGATAGGCGGCGAAGAATTCCTCGTACGAGGAACGATCCACGAGCATTTGGTACGTGGTAGACAAGAACCGTTCGTCGGATTCATCGTGGCATGCACAGAAGCCGAAGGAGACCCACATATCCAGGTCCGGCCCAGGGAAACTGACTCCCAACATGGAGTGAAAATGGAAAAAAATTACGCTCGTCCGCGGGCCACTCGTTGTACTCCTGAATTGCTGCATCCAAAGCTGCTTTCGACAGAGCAGAGGTCGGGGCCACAGGAGCAATGGGCTGGGCACCAGAGTGGAAATTACAAACCATAGGATGAGTAAATGTGGAGGAAAGATGACACACAGAGAACTCACCGGCCAATATGATGCAAACCGGTCAGGATATTGCTTAGAATGTCGCGCGGAGCCGTGTGCTTCTCAAACTCATTGAGACATTTGAGATGCTCCTGGTAAACTGAGCGGTAGTCGGCCGACGTGAACGGGACATCTGTCTTGATTCCAATGCACTAGGAGAACACTAGCCTACGAAAGATCAGCTCAATGCTACCGATTAAGCATTTCAAATTCACATACCTCTCCGTGCGCGTACCGCGCGTACCTCTCTGTGCCAAGTCGTGTCAGGCATGAAAGGGAAGAGTACAGTGGCGAATTGACGGAAATCGGTCCGCAAGACTGCCACCTTTCGAGAATCATGGGCGTCAGGAATGAGAGATAGTGAACTCAAACGTACCTGTAAAAACAACGGCGCTGACGGTTGGGTTGCCGAGGTAGCGGAGCTTCGAATCCCGGCCAAAGGTTTATAAAGCAGACCATCCGCTTACACTGGGATGATGGGAAAGAACAAATCGAACAACGGAATTGAGACATCCCCAAGCAATGAAATTATCTTTCTGCTCCTGCGTGCGAGTGACCTTGGACCTCTCGGTGACCGTTGATGATGATATTGATATCCATTAGTGTGGTTGAGCCGCTGCAAGTAGCTATGGTACACGTTAAGTTTATTGTACATGTATTAGTATGAATGATGCGTGTATTCGGTCCGTATGAAGTCCGTTCACCAGACTGCACGGTAGTGGGCAGGGCATGGCCGGCAACTACGGGACGAGGGGGTACTACGGGAAAATCGTGTGCGGAGCGCGAGCGCAGAGGAATGCTCGAACGCTCGGTTGCGGAGTCAAACTCGAGCGCACAAGTGCGGAGCAGATCTCGGACGCGCAAGGGGGCGGAGCGAGGCTCGAACACCTCGAGCATCGCTCTCGGTGACCGTGGTGTCGTTGATTGTGGCCTCTCCCCGCACGGCGGTTTGCTTGACCTTGTGTTCATGGAATCCTCACGCGGGCGGCGGGCACAGCAGCGGCGATCGAGGAGACGATGACAGAGACAAAACTGCAGGGTTAAGCCATGAGAAAGAGGACAGAAAGGGTCTGGCGGAGACGAGTGATCGGAATATATCTCTAAGCGAAAAACTGTTCGAGATCCACGGCGTGACAGAACTGTTTCCGGAGAGAGAAGATTTACCCCCGGTAGTTATGCTGCCCCTGGTACGCATATCCTGGGCCGTGGCCGTGGCTGGAGGACGTGTACGGGGTAGTAGGGTATGCGGGCGCCGCAGGAGACGGCGCGTAGCCATACGCCTGCGGCTGCGGCTGCACGTACGCATACCCTGTGGGGCTTGCGGGGAGCTGCGCGTGCGCCGTGCGAGGTGTGACTGAACCGGATTGGGAGAGCGACAGGTCGGGGTATGCGCCGCTGGAGTAGCGCGGCCGGGTGTGCATCGGTGGCGGTGGGGTGTATGGCAGGGCAGGAGCAGGAGCGGGGGCGGCATTATAGTACGCAGAAGGAGACGACACGGGCCGGGGTGCGGGGGCGGGTGTGGGCTTAGGCGCTTTGCTGACGGTGATGTACTGACAGACGAGGCCTTTGCGTGTACAGCGTGCGCATGGTGTGGATGGGGGTTGCGAGGTTACCTCGCAGATGATGTTCTTGTCACGGCAGTTTAGGCAGACCATGCGGCGCTGCGTGGAGAATGGGTAGTATGACATTGGTAAGCAAGTTCGACTGCTGAGAGGTTCACTAGATTGTATGTTCCTAAGGTCCAGACGATGGCCAGCTTATATACGCGTTGTGAACGCGCTTCCGAGTCAACAGACGCGAATTGTGTCAAGATGATGCCAAACGACCTGGCTGTGCGAGAGCTATTAGTTCTCACGGAAGTTTGAGCACATTTGGCAGACGTTCAGAGCATAATAGCTGAGGTGCTGTAGCTCGCAGCAGATGTCGTCACTGGAATTGAAGCCACCAAACGGGGCCGACAGCCATGCCAGTCAACTCGATGCCAGATGAGTCATGCTAAAGAGGATTTCAACGCCTTGAAACACAATCAGCGGGGGCGTAGCTGTGTGCTGTGAAGCAGGGACGAGTTGGGGACGAGGGAAGTCCGGCCATCAACGTGTCAGTCACAGTGACACATGCTTGTGAGATGTGACTCCGTCTCTGTCATCAACGCTTGTTCTTTCTTCAGAAGTTTCTTCTTCGTCACCATGATTCGAGAAATCTCCGAGGCTCCTCTCGGGCCCGCGATAACCTTCGGTCTCATCTATGACATACTCGCTGAGCGTCTCGTCGGTACCCAACTTCGGATTTTACCTTTCCTCAAATTCCCCAGGCATCAACTATTCTGAAAAGGGTGACATATCTTACCAATTGCACACTGGGGTGCGTCCTGAACTCACCCGAATGTTCCACCCTTCAGAGCCCCACAAAAGGTCAACCAGTGACCCTTTCGTGTGCACGCAAACGGTACCATCTACAGCGGCGTCACGGTCCTCTCGAACACGACAGCCATTTCGAATCTCCCGGTCTTTATTCAGCAGCATGGCCCAGACCCGTGCGGGAACGTGAGTCTTGTGGTAGTGCATGGCACCGCCGATCCCGCATACACCCTGTGGCGCATCATCAGCCCCGCCGGCTTCAACAGGCTTCAACGTGTTCGCCCAGACTGATCTCGCTGCGCCGAATGCCGCCATCGAACTCGTGCTATATCAGGTGGACCAGTTGTCTGACTCTGTGCGTCAGATGTTCCGTATCACCCGGTTGATTTCTTTGTTCACCCGCATACGCGCGACACATAGCTTGCGGACATGACCGCGACCATGGAGATGGTTAACAACGCCAGGGGAGCAAGTGTAGGCGCGCAGACGTTTGTATGCTCCTTCTCTCCCTCTGATTATTCGTTCCTGATCGCACCCTTGACAGAACCAAAATTTCTTCCCTGCTACCAACCTTACTTTCAACGAAGGCGCGTGGAAGGCAAGTGCTAAGACATAAACCGCCATGTTTATGACGTGATCATGATGTCGCAGTTGCGTGCCAACTTCACCAGCACCAGCGCACGCAACGCTGGTACCTTTACAGAGTACTCGGAGGAGTTCTATATCAAGGGCGCGAACCCGCCGAAGTGTCTCATTCTCGCAGAAGTCACCCCGGCACTGAATTTAACTAATGCACAAAGCGGCATGGCTACAGGCGGCCTCTGCGCGCTACCATTTGGCCTGTGGGTGCTCGTTTGTGTAGTGCTATGCCCCCTGGCGGCGATGCTTGGAATTTAGTAAGATTTGGAAACTCCCAGGGAGCATTCAAAGCTTTGCCATGCGACGTCTGGGCTCTAGGCGGAATCATTGTCACGGTGGAACCCGAAGTCCATCAAATTCCTCTTGTTTTGCATGAGGTTGAGAGAAATTTACTCAGATCCTATGAATTCTGTTGCCGCCGAAAAAAGCTCACGGACAGTACATATGACGCTTTTCGCCCCACACTTTGCACTGAAATTCGCAACGTTCAAGGGCGAACTTTTGGCAAAGAATATCTACCACGGCGTAAAGATGCGCAACAACTAGCCATACGAGACGAAAGAAAAATTCCAGTCGCGGAACGCCGACAAGCCAGAAATGTATATGGATCTATGCCATCCATTCAAACTCATTCCCCTTTTCCTTCTCCCTTCCTCAACAGCGCTCTTTTTTTCTTCATCACCCACTGTTTTATTTTTCCACTCTCACTCGGATGCAAACCCGTTTCACCATCACCGTCCTTCTGGCACTTTTATTCTCAATTCAGACTTTCGCAGCCCCGGTTGGCAAGTTGTCGGTGCAGCGACCGTTCAATTTTACTAGTAGCTACAGCTTCAATTCAGGTTGATTCTGTTGTGTTTGCAGGACGCGGAATTTGCTCTGGAGAGCCTCATTAGAATAATCTGGACCCTCCTCGTAGGCACAGCATGTCAAAACTTTCAGAGGTTGATGTCGGAAACTTTGGTTCCGCGTGCCTCTTGGGTTAGGAGCAACGGAGCGCTCTCGGACCGTGCGCAAAGCTCCGCGACCACCAAATTATGACGTCGATGACTCGTTGGTGGCTCTTTTGAGCCAGTTGCGCATGACCCCGTGGCTCCGTGGCTCCGGGCTCCTGCGCACTCCATCACACCACTTGATTCGGCGGTTCGAGACGGGCCGGTGTTATGCGCGTGATGCGCGTGACACTGTCTGATTCTGCTCTTCCCACCATTGTGCCTTGGTTTGCGGAAATGCACGATTGCCTGCGTCCCCAGAATCTCTCCCGTCTTCCTACGTCTCTCAGGGTATGTCAAATCCATCCACCGATATGTTTTGTCTTCGTTGACGTATCACATTTCATCGCTGCCTAGCGGAGGGCAACGGCTGCAGCAAACGGCTCTGCGGAGGACATTAATTTCTTGTGCCACGAGTTAACCCGTGTTCCAAACACCACGGCCATCCTCTTCCTCCCGGTGTTCTACGCCAATTTAGATCCAACGGGGATCCCGCCCGGCCGCCCAGCGCTGCAAACCGGCTCGATGCAAGAGTCAACTGCGCCTTGGCCGCTTTGGACGGTCTGTATGCCTCAATGTCCTTTACCCCTTCTTCCTCATTTCACGACCTGTGGCCGCGGTACTGGGCATGGTTCAAATATTTCCGGAGCTCTGTGGAACATCGCGAGGACTCGGAAGACGCGGAGCTTCAGCTCTGTGAGAGTTGCGTTGCGTTCGTGGCAAGCTTGTCACGAACCCCCGAAACCTCGAGGCTCGTCTCAGGAACGGCTGACGTGCGTAATGTCATCGCGCGAACGTGGTGGCTGCTCATTCGGAAAGAGGTCTCGCACGAGCATGACATGAGCCTCGATACTATCATCGGCTGTATGGTCGGAGTGGGTAACGCCTCCCAGACTTCCGGCCTCGCGGAATATATCCAGGGCGCGGGGGGTGACATCGATGACCTCGCATCTCTCGTAGCCAGGACAATCTCCCAACTCGTGCCCAGTCGCAGGGCGCCTGCTGTGTCCGCGCAGACCCTAAAACTCCTCCGCGGTCTCCTGCAGTTCATCGTCGCCACGGACAATGTCCATGATGGCCAACGCAATTCACAGATTCTATCCACCGCCCTTCGAAATCACAGAGTGGCCCGGATCCTCACCACAGTAATCGACGCTCTGGCAGCCAGCGCCCTCCCTGGTTCGAGCAACGCTCTGCACGATTCCTTCACGCTGCTGAGTCTGACATTCAATGCCCGACAGGGCTACGTTTGGATTGCAGAAGCGCTGAAGGGCGGTTTGCTGCGTGCCATGGTGAAATGTGAAAATCAGGGTCCAAGCAGTGCGGTGCATGGTCATTTGAAATTTTTACTCCAGGCGGTCCTTCCACCGTCGCTCGTGCATTATTCTGTTGTTCGTCACATGCAGGGTGCGCTATCTGACATTCAGGATATCGTACCCGGGTCTTCTCTCCCCAGGACGGAAATGTGGCAACAATTTGTAGGCTTGGCAAGAGAACGCATGACCATCCTCACGGCTGTCGACTTGCCCGCTGTCTGGCAAGCTGCGTGCGATAATATTGAGGTATGCTCCCGGCCCTCCAGAGAGACAGTGGCTCATGTGTGCTAGTGCGGTGTAATCAGCTCGAAGCCGAGCTTCAAACGCTGCTCTGGGTGCAAGAACGCGTATTATTGTTCCAGGGAGTGTCAGATCAGGGATTGGCGACACGGCGGGCATAGGACAATATGCTCTCTTGCCCTCAATTTGTCCCTCAGTATGTTCCTTGAAACATCCAAGGGCGTTGAATTAACCATCTACATCTACAGCCGAGTTCAATGACGTCAGTCGGTGCGAGCGAGCCTTCATGCGTGCGGTCGTTCAGAAGGATTACGAGGCTGGAAGGGTAGAAAATATCTACCCCTCTCAGGCACTGTGTATGGCCATGTATCCGTCCCAGGCCTTCTTCACCGTCTTCGACTACACACGAGGCCGCGCAAAAATCGACGTCGTCAACGCGGCCCAGGCTGTACAGTTCCAGAACCTCCTAGGGCCGGAATGGACAACCGCCCTGTCGCGCGCGTCGCGTAGCGAGGGCCGCATGGAACTGCATATCGTGCACCTTATCGAGGGTGTGCAGTCGCGCTATTGGCTGGTTCCTCTGCGGATTAATACCTCCAGTTTATACGCCGGGATAAAACGGATCTCAAATACTCTCCCGCCGGGCGTCGACGAGGCACGATGGCGGCAAATTTATATGTCGGTGATCCGGGATGTCCGGATCCTTGTCAATGAACAAGAGCGAACAGGTCTTCACACAATCCACTGACCCCGGATCTAACCATCATTTCTCTAAATATGTATATATGTACATCAAGTTCTTGAGTTCAGGTCTTTCAACACGAATTATTTAACTCCATAAACTTAAGGGCAGCGAGCAGTGCGTCTTGACCGTGTCGGCATTCATACCTACAAGCGCGGGTGCGACATCGTCACCGGCGTCTCGGGTAATCAGACGGCCATGGTCTTGACCTCAATCGGCGAGCATCTGTTACTAAGTGATAAAATTTGAAACTACAGAATGAAGGCGGAGAAACAGAATTTAGCAATCCCTCTATGGCCCGGTCCCGAGTCGAACAGGGTCGTCTGCAGTCCGGGTCGGAAGATTTGATAATGTGCAGAGGCATACAACATGTTACCAGGCCTTCCTACGCTCGGTTGATATTTCTATAGAAATCCGCGCTCACTTCCCGTGCGATTGCTTTTCAATTGACCAGAATGGAAACAATTGGTTGGATACCGAGCAAAGCTGGACTTGATGATTGATTATGAGTCACCGGTGCAGTCTGGCTCTGAGTGCGTCTGATTGTGAACAGAATATTCAAAGTCCAGCCGAGAAAAAAGCTCCTCAAATCCAACATGGCCCAGCCCCGAGTCGAACGGGGGTTCTGCAGTGGAAATCTGTGGATGTTCCACATGATGTGCAGATGCAGACCACATGCTACCGGACCTACTGAGCTCTGTTGGAGCCTCGATATCTGCGCTCCTTTTCCATTTGACGTGGGCTTGGAATTTTTGAGAGCGTTATAGAAAAGATTCGGGTGTGGTCTGAGCAGGCCACCAGGCTTTCCTGAGCTCTGTTGAAATCCTCGATATCCGTGCTCCCTTCGCATCTGAGGTTCATACGGGCTCCCAACGAGGCTGCATAGTTCGGTTACACATCAATTACCAATCACACACCCAACTTTGCTCTGTATTGTGAAATCCATTTACTTCGCTGAATGCTGAATTCGAAAGCAGTTACACGGGAACTGAGCGCGGATAACTATAGGAAGTATCGACCGAGCGTAGTAGGAAGGCCTGGTAGCATGTGGTATGCATCTGCCCCAATAATGGTGGCTTTCATATATACGCAGACGACTCCGTTCGACTCGGGACCGGGCCATAGAGGGATCGCCAAATTCTTTTTCTCCGCCTTCATTCTGTATTTTCAAATTTTATACCTCGTGTCACTGACTGATGCTTGCTCCCAACCAATTGCACTCGGACCACAAATTGCGAGTTTGGAAATTTCAAGCCCGCATGAACGATTCAGAGAGATGAAGGAGTACGGATATCGAGCCCTCAACAGAACGTAGGAACTTGAAAAGAAGGCCTGGCAGCATTCGGTATGCATCTGCACATCATTCAATAAACACTGCAGACGGCCACGTTCGACTCGGGGCTGGGCCACGCACTTGTAGTCTGGAAGTTTTTCTTGGATTCTATCTTCCGAACTATATCCAATCGCTGCGCACCATATTGCGCTGGCTCACGATTAATCGCGCTCAGGCTGTACCCGTTTCGTAAATATTTACCGGCAGAGCATAAAGAAGGTCCGGTAGCACGCCGAGCGAATGAGCCCATTATCACGGCAAAAGACCTAAAATTTCCTGATTTGGATGGATTTTGAATTCCTCGACTGATTCCCCCTTAACTCCCTCAGTTCTGATTCAATTACCTTGAAACCTATCTCATTAATTCGGGATAATCTGTCCGCAATTAGAGAGTTTGCGGTGGAGCCACCCGGCGCCACCAGATGGCTCATCCGGCATGCGGTGCCGGGTGGCTACGTCATTTGGTGGCTGATCAGGTGGCGTGGGGAGAACTTTTGTTGACCTTCCACACATACTATGCCTATTCAGATGCATGCCTGTACACGCGTGCGCACCGGTGGAGTGCTGGAAACTAGTACTTCAACCCTTCTTTGCTGCCAAACTCCGAGAGCAACCCTGATATTGAGTCAGACAGCAAAGTGTAGACTCGAGAATGGCCTTCTGCATAAGTAGACAAAGCATTAGTATTCAGTAAGGTAATAGGCACTCGATACACACCATAACGAGCAGGCAACCGAACAGCCACCAAATGACGTAGCCACCCAGCACCGCATGCCGGATGAGCCATCTGGTGGCGCTGGGTGGCACCACCGCAAACTCTCTATTAATGGTCAAGAGCAAATGGCAAAAATATGTTTTCATTTCTCATGTGGCACCGAGGACCTTGTTTCCCTTCAGCACTTCCTAGCAGGATGAGCAGTTACCCAAACATGCTGAATTTTTGGGAGGGAAGACGCAAATGTATTATGAAGAAGGCTATAGAGCCTGAAGTACGGAGCTTTCCTTTGTTGAGTCGCAATCCCACTGAAAGTGATCTTTTCAAGATCTTTTGATCAAAATATAGTTGAACTCGTAACTTCTTGAATTCTCAACTAAATATGAACTTGAAACTGCACAGTATATCGGCTTTGACGTCCTATCCAAGCTATCTGCTCAGAATATTCAAAAACACGCGTAGAAAATTTTCGATTAGAGCGCGTCGCACGTGGATCAGGGGTTGTCACTCGGGTCACATCATTCCCGTGCAGACAGTCACATTTTTCTCTCCCAGCCTAGTTCAACCGGTAGCGAAATCGATCATCGGAGCACCTGAATTGTCCGATGCCTCGTCTTTCTCAGCGCGCTGGAAGTCCCAGGCGTGACTTGTGGTTGCGGGTGCTGCTTGCAAGTCCATAGAATAGTAGCAGCGAGTCGCATCAGCCTTTTGACATTTTGATTGCGGCATTTCACGTGTTTTTTCGCGTTTCGGCGTTGTACAGCCAACTCAATCGGTGTTCTCCAGGGTAGTGTAGACAACAGTTATAGCTCACAGTGAGCACAGCGGTTAGGGTGGGGCGGAGGACCCTGTGGGTGGTCCGAAACCGCTGTAAATATCGCCAGTTCTGATGTTATCGGCTGATCTTTGTTCGGCGTTGTGAGAATTTTGATGAAAATTGTGGGCGTTGCGCATTGTCGCGTTTTCAGTGCTAGGGTACGGTGAATAACTCGAATGTTACTAACATCTGTTAATAACATCATGTTAATAACTGTTAATAACTGTTAATAACTGTTATTAACAGAGACCCTCAAAACCACCTCAAAAACTGTGTGAATAACTGTGAATAACTGCCAGCATTTGAGGGGATTTTGGAGAAGTTATCAACGCGGGCCATCCTTTACATAAATGTCTGGGGTTGTCCAGAGTCTGAATTTTCGATCGGAAGCTGGCCAGCGGGACCACCGAGCCAGTTTTTTCATACGTGCCACCATTCGAATCCGTCTCCTCAGAGGGTCTGAACAGGGATAGGATGAGAGATAGTTGCTCAGTACCTTGAAAAGATAAGTTTTAGTACAATTTGATGGCCTTTCAGTTACTCACAGCCCGAGAGGTTATTAACACTGTGAATAACCGTTATTAACATGTAAATAACTGTTATTAACGATTTTGTTACTAACAGGTGTGAATAACCGCTGCCGGAGGCCCACTGTTACTAACATCTGTTACGAACTCTCGGGAGGTTCCTCACCGTACCCTAGGTTTCACGCATTTTCATAGGTTCGGAACAAGCCCGCGAAGTTCCGGCCCGGCGCGCCGGGGGACCTTCTTGAAGGGGCTTGCTTCAAAGTCCGTCAAACAAAGGACTTACAAAACATTTTCTAGTTCGCTCAGTATCGGCTCAAACCCTTAGCTGTATTTTTTACATTCGAAATTATATCATGACGCATGCTACTGCACAATTTTCCGGGTTCCTGAATACGTTTTTGTCTTCAAAGCTGTGTGGTGATCCAAAGTTCGGACATTTTTAGAATTCATCCGCTGGAGGTCCAGGAGGTGATAGTTTTGATTGGACCTCGCATTACAAAAAGTTCATAAGCATCTCAAAAGTCCCCATGAACATTCTTGGAGTTCATAGGGCACTTATGGCTGAACTGCAGGTATTATGATGTCGTGAGTGCTCGATATCACGGCATGTCACATCCCACATCACAGTCTCGACGCGTCTTGTGCTCAACCAACAGGCTGGTGAATCACATTTGGAGCACAAAAACATGTTCCCTGAGATAAAATTCGCGCTTGCTCACATCAAAATTGGGGTTTTAAAATGTCTGAATATCTGGACTTTCTACCCTGCAGTGTTCATACATTAGTTGGCTGCCTAGCCTAAGGACACAGTCTTTCTGCCAAGAAAGTGACATTAATACGATCCGAGACGCATTGCTGGAAGCCTGAAGATGTTTTAACATCTCTTTAATCTTATTTCAGACGGAATTGGCCTCAAGGAGTGACTCAACTTAATCTCAGCTAAACCGTCTTTTTGATGCAAAGATGCCCCATATTCTTGACAGAGGCTACTGTATGGATGCATAGGATTCTGTCTAAAGCAGAAATGCAATTTATGACGGCGTACATACTGGGGAGTAAATATTTTTGCCTTTTGCGTGACACTGGAACAGCGGTCACAGAGTGTGACAGCGCACTGATTTCAGGAGCGAATGTCGAATATCTCAAAGCACAGGACACATATCGCCTTGAGTGTACATGATTCTGAAAGCCATATGCAACGGGCAGCTTCAAATGAAATATCTGAAAAAACTGGTGAAAAATAAATATTTCTAAGGCTTCACAAAAAAAGGGTGTTTTCGCGCCTCTTGCACCCCTCAGAACTTGATGATTTCTCAATGTATTACCATGTACCATAGAGCGAAATCATAGCCATGTTGATAAACTGAAACTTTTCCCAAATCACCCGAGGGCACAGAGCCCGCGTTGGGTCGCTACAGGGCGATTGTCAACCCCCCGAATTTCCGGACTTTGAAGCAAGCCCCTTCTGACGAAAGCCCGCGTGGCATATTTGTTTTGATGTTTGGTCTATTTGTTCGCTCGGCATCGCGCGGCTTCGTCAGAACGGGCTTGTACCGAACCTAGCATTTTCATAGGTTCGGAACAAGCCGCGAAGTTCCGGCCCGGCGCGCCGGGGACCTTCTTGACGAAAGCCCGCGTGGCATATTTGTTTGATGTTTGGTCTATTTGTTCGCTCGCATCGCGCGGCTTCGTCAGAACGGGGCTTGTACCGAACCTAGCATTTTCAGGCATTTTTCGCGTTGTTTGGCATTGTACAACGCCACAATCAAAATGTCAAAAGTCTGATGCGCAAAACCGACGGTTCTGAATGTGGTCAGAGCCTGGACTAATATGTAAAATCAATCGTAACGGACAATCCTGATGAAGTGGATCAACGGTACGCAGCGCGCTGTTAACGAGCCTTGGACAACAATGTTAAGGAAATAGAGTGAGGGGGGAGTATTTTCAATCTTGTCGCCGGAAAGCCATCCTTCACCCGTCTTGGAAAACTCTGTAGAGTGAGTTCAGCTGAGAGGATGCGGGATCGATGAGGGCACCTGCCGTTTGAACAAACTGATGCCCGGTTGGGACGCCGTAAGCGCGACCAGTGTCGAGGCCGTGAAAGTGATAGGATTCGGCCGCGCGATCCGATACGAGGCATACATGAGCGCGCTCGCCCACGGGACGATCCAATATACACGCGGAATATCAATGCTCCGGCAATAGTTGTGTAGGGGCAGCCATGTCGCACTCGCCGCGTAGAGTGTCCCCACCCTCAGCGCCCCGGGGAGCATCGCCTCTCCGGCGGCGAGGAGACGCCAATTCTGTCGACGCACACGTTTGTTTCGGATCATGCCGTCGAATGGATGGCGCATTCTACGCACCGGACGAACTTGTAACGCGGAACTGATCGCATATACCATGGATCCAGAATATCCGCCCCACATGCCATTATATGTACTGAGGATAACGGTGGATACTCTGCGTGAAATTATGGAGTTAATCATGGGTATTCAGGTTGGGTAACTGTGTATACACTGTACTCCAGAGCGGATCCGTTTTGCCCGCCTTGTCTGGAATATACTGGATGAAGATCGGGAGATTCATGGCTTGGGGCTTGGATTTAGCTGGGGGCACAGAGAATAGGAGGTTTGTGGCGACCTGGACCGGAAGAGCCAAATTGCCCAGTGGGAACGAGGTTGATGCCGAAACGATGACGTGGCCCCATGCCGTCATCACCGGGCCGACGGCCACTTTGTGGACTCGGCTGCGGGGAGTCCTTGTCCTCCTCCTCTGTTCGTTCAACGTCAGGCCGGGGGATATCTTGAAAATTGTTAAGCCATCGCATCGACAACAAGAAAACGGTGCCTATGTCCGGTGGGATGACCGACTGCACGGAATTGAACCAAGAATTGAACTTGAACTTTCGAGGCCGTGGTGCATTGAACTGAGAAGATTGCAAGGATCGGTTCGACATCGGGTTGCGTGCATTATGTGTATCTCCGATGCCCAACCGCAAATTTTCTCATGCGCCTCTCATGCGCCTCTGGTCTCGCTCACATCAGAGTTTTTATTCGGCCCGCGGGGCACCTCCATGTTCACAAGAATCTCCCATCGGTAGATCTGGGGCTTTTTATGCGCTTCGTTCCTTTATTTTGATGATTACGCTCTTGGCCCGTTTTCCCGCGTTGACGCCCCCGCCGACTTTCGGATTTTTTTTGAGCGTGTTAGCCACATTGTGGGGCAGAAGAGTTCAATATCTTCTAGGGTATGGGCCCGTGTCTCCTCCATTTTCTTTTACCGTTTCTGGAGGCTATTGCTGAACTCTTTTGACTTCCAAGTCCAACAGAGAAAATGAGACTCAATCCCCCGATTTCTGGCCGTAGAAAGATTCGAGTACCTATCCAGTGCAGACCAACGACCATATATAAATATTGCTAGAACCCACTATTCACAAGCGATCACGGTACACAAGGGAAATGCTGCTGAAATATTGAGGAGGAGCTGCTCTGTTCCCCACAAAAGATCTCGACTGATATGTTTGTGATTGCCAGTACACAGTACCATTTCTCATTCCTTCCTGGTTGTCTGCCTGTGCTTGGGTACTCAAGCTGTTCCAATGTAGTTCATGAACCCATGTCTTTGCAAATTACGGGGTCTACTGTACTACGCATTTTCTACACTGTCTGGCCAGCTATCTGTGATAAAGCCTTTTGCACATTGAATTGCACGAACCTTAAATTGACCTCCAAGCTGCTACGGTCAGGTACGACAAGTGGTCTTGTCTTGGTTGGGTTTTGCAGTAGCCTTTTTTCTTCCCTTTTTCGCTCTCTTTTCCCTCCGTTTTTCTCTGGGGTTTCTTTTTTCCTTTTTCAATTTCAGCATACAAAAAGGGTGCAAATCCAAAAAGAAATTAGGTGCAACTGGATGAAATCAGAAGAAAAAAAAAAGGAGGGCGGAAAAAAAGGCTACTGTGAACATTCCGGGTTTTTGCTCTCTTTTTCCGCCCTTTTTCGCTCCCTTTCTCCATTTCATGCTGTCTGGGTGCTCCTATCGTTGCCGAAAGGCAGCATACTCAAATGGTCAAAATGGACTGGGGTGAATTTTTCTGGATTTTATAGCTCACTCGGTTACGTTATCTGCTAAAAGGAGCACATTAAAAGGAGCAAAAAAGGGCGCAAAAAAAAGGGCTACTGTGAATGACCCTAATTTTACACAGAGCACATTGTCCTGTTCAATGTGGACAGGTCAACCAAGCGAGCTTTGGGTCACTCTATCATTACTGTGCCAAGAAATCGATTCCCCAACGTTCGGAGTTTACCTTTCAAGCGGCTTGAAGAACCGAAACCATCCTTGAAACCAAAAACACTCTCAGCGTCCTCTCATCATGTGCGGGTTGGGAACTCTAGTTATTCCACAGCTCTTTCTTGCATAGAGAAAGCCATCTACATATATTCACATAAGCCTGTGCTGGATCGAGTTCAGATTCTCCACCCCACCGACTATTTTTCTCAGCGTTACCGGGCTGTGCCGCTCGTCGGCCTTACCCGCTTTATTGTCAGCCTGCTGAAGCCCTTACCGGCCCAATTCGGTGTCCTCCGGGCGATATTGTACAGGTGAGTTCATCTGCTACATATGCCTACAGCATGTAGACACTGTTGGTGTACATGAGTCTACATTGGTCCACATATGCCTACATTGGTCTACCGCAGTAGACCAATGTAGACGAACATGGTGAGATGTAGACCCATGTGGTATATCAAAGTTGGAGTTATGATGAGTGGGGGGGACCAAGATGTGTCTACGGCTGTGGACACACTTAGGCAAAATATGTCTACGTGATGTAGGCCGACGTAGGCGAACGTAGGCGAACGCAGCCAAGGCTGTGCCGACGTCCCCTTGTCTACGGCGATCGACGCATTTGACCCATGTAGACGAATGTAGGCAAGGGTGTGCCTACCGGGGGTCTGAATGCAGTGTCTCGCGTTGGTCAATGCCGAAGGCGGGGGCGGGGGGTTGGCGTGACTGATCCTCCTATCGACCCCGTTAAACTCGAGGCGGCGATCCGGAGAAACCAGCCTTTATTATTGGTTTTCCTTCATCGTAATCGACAATTTATATAAATTGTGAGTGTACTAGATTTATGCGACGTTTCATGTTTGGGATCTGATATGTAGTCTGTATTTTCTGCACGTCAATCCACGCTCATTCTTGGGTGGACCAATGGTAATCTCAATGACTGATAATGAAGCAAGAGAAGCAGCGGTCCGGGCTCATGATCCAGGTGGTTAACGTAAGCGCCAGCGAACTTTGCTACCCAAACCACATGAGCGAAATTTGAGCTAAATAGTCGAAGAAACCACAGTATGGGGTCTTTTGCTAGAGTTCTGAACTCCCGTGACTCATGCACTGCTCAATTGTGGTTGCATCAACTTTTCAAAGTGAACAGCTTGGGCCACGGTGTGAACGGTTTCCAGCCTACAGTTCATGTCAAGCTGTGGACGTCAGCTGCAAGTTTATTTGCGACTCTGTTTAGGGGTATACAAGACATGCCGGACAGGTGTTTGGTCAGGATTCTGGTGAATAGGGCGAAGTGACATTCAATGCTACAGCGATTGCACATTTGCAAGAATCCAGCTACCGGCGCGACTAGGATTCTCGACCAACACGTAGTTCATTGCGTCCGCAAACGCCTCGTCATCGAATCCTACATATGCGCTTGAGCAGCTGAGAATATTTGAGTCACTATTGGATTTCAAGTATGCACCGATACTCGGGTGGAACTTCGCCGCCTCCGGCGTGACAACGCTCAAGTACCGTTGTTGCATCCTGTATAAAGTTCAGCTCCAAGTTGAAACACACGGATACCGCTGGCGACGGATCGAGCCCGTTCCCGAGTGACGGGTATGAAACGTGCGTATCTTGGTTCACTACCCGATGGCTTATGATGGAGCACCTTCACCTTGACACCTCTGGAAGCAAATGATAAATATCATGGTTCATTCAACTTAGGGTATGCAACGATGTGAATGAGCCTATATACAATATCAACGGCCTGCGTCTTCGAGAGGTGGCTGTCTCTCGAAAAAATCAACGAATAATACCTCATAGAACAAGCAGAGTAATACGCAGGCCGCATCGCCTAGAAAATGATCCGCTAGAAGCCGCGCAGCGATGGACCATGGCCGCTCGTACGCGAGTACGCGCTTGAACTCATCATCAATCGGCCCGTACTCCGTCAAAGAAATCAGGGTTCGTGGGCGAGAGTGTAACGTGCGAGGGCGAGGGATGTCTCTCACTCGTGTCTAAGAGCATAGAGAGGAGGCCGATTACGACGTGTGGTGGGCTGCATATAAATGAATGGGAGGAAAGGCAGAACAGAAACAGAATGACGATGAGGGATACACGGGCCCGGAGAAGCGACATACGAATAGACGTACCGAATGGTTGAATGCCCAACAGGGACGTTGACCCATACCTTGATGTTCACCCTCGGGAATGAGATTGGAATGGAATTTGTAAAGAATACGGTGTCAAAACCCGGTTGCGAAAAAAATCAAGCTGACCCAGTACTATAGGGGCATAAGTGTGTACATCATTATAAGATTGTATCTGGGGGATCTCCAGACCCTGAAGTTTATGCACAAATATTTCCAAGAATTTTCGGTGCCCTGTTGTGTCGCATAGCACCATCAGTTATTTGGCTGTTTTGGGGGTTTGACCCAGATCCAAAAAATCCCACCAAAAATGCCCTTTCACACAAATAATTTGCCCTCTCTTGCCCCCATGCACCCTAATATGCCCAGAGACACCTCCAACAGGCAACTGTCTAGGCTCTTTCGGGGTGGTAGACCTCCAATGGGATCGATACATTGAACAACTCAAATCTGCCTCCAATCACTGCATTCAGACCCCCCCATAGGCACAGATGTGCCCACCTTCACCGATCCCCGCCTACGGACTGCCCACCCAAGCCGACGTTGGTCTACCCTAATAGGCATCGGCCAACGTTGGTCTAGCATCCCTACCGAGGCAAAGCCTGCCCACCTTGGTAGATCTTCGCCGACAGTGGTGTGTCTATCTTGGCCAACCTTGGCCAACCTGGGTCTAGGTTGGTGTTGGTTGGAATGGCTGGACGGGTACAAACCATGTCAGATTTTGAATTTGGCTAACTAGGCTCAGCTAGGCTCATTGACCCACGTGAGTCTATGTGTGCCTAATCCAGTGGGAATACCTAGACCAACCTCGGCAGGGATGGGCAGATGGATGGGCAAGGGTCGGCACACTGGGCTGCCTACACATCTGCCTATCAGGATCTGGCAGACCTGTGCCTACGGGGGGTCTGAATGCAGTGAATCACTGGGCTAGAGAAGATGTGCGCTCCTCCCCATGGCCTATACTGACCCAGCACAGTCAAAGACGTCTGAATGTTAACTCAAGCTAAAATACCTATTATTTAAAGCACTGTTGATGTGAATGAGCTACTACTATTCTCATAACATACAATTCTCGGCCGCCATCAGTGAGATTTAGCCATTTTTGGCAATTGTTTGATTTTAGCCCATGCCCAACATGCTCAATGCTAATTTTTTGTTGATTATATCACCCATAGGCCTTGTTTGTATCCTTAAAAAAAGAACCACGCCGAAAGCCGGCGGGGTTTCCGTTCAAAATGCAAAATTTTCGGATCCGGGCATTTTTCGGATCCGGGTTTTGACACTGTACACCGAACGCACCATTGCCGGCGTCACCCACACGTTTGCCCAAAGTACTACTCCAAGACGGCTTCGCCTTCGTCGATGCTGCATAAAATGAGCAGGGACAGATAACTGCGAGCAGTCACGCATATGGCAAAAACCTGGAGATGCGATGCAATTGCGCGTATACTATGCTCAAGCAGCAACAATGAGAACGGAGAATTGAACCGCGAGATTGTTGCGTGGATTATGCCTTTTGTCGATTTGTTGAAGCGTGTCTGGTTGGACCGACGCAGGGATAGGTCGAATTTGAGAGCCAACTTGCGTCGTCATTGAGGCAGGAAAATCTTGAGTCGTTGAGAGCTGCGGCGTTGTCGTCAGTCTTGATCCTTGTTCAGTTTTGAATAGCAGATGGCCGGATGATAAATGGGCACGGCGATGGCAGTAGTTCCATAGCAGCCTTGAACGGACTTGCTGATCGACATTTTGGACGCCTTTGCTCTTGATGAGTCTTAGATCTTGCGGAGGTTGAACAGCACATAGGAGCGGCCATTAAGCATGGTATTTTGGGGAGAGGAAAGCCAGGACGATGATGGGGAGAAGAAGGAAGCACCGTCTTGACATCGCCACATATTTTGCAGCTGCGCTCACTGTATGTATGCCTCGAGCACTGGCAACCACTATAATCGAGAGTGGGGGAAAGCAGTCTCGTTGAATTGCAATAGCTGGAGGGCGCGAAGATGATGAGGAGGGAACAAAGGAATTAGACACAGGTGTTCCTTTTGAGGGGGTCTTGAGCGGCGATCCACGGTGGCGGAATGGCTTTGGCGGAGGTCGGCAGAGTATAACGCTGATCGGCGAACTTGTTTTCAGGAAGGAGTCCAGGGGCGATGGTGTATTTACCGCTTGCTTGTACACCGGGAAAATCCCTGGAACCGGCGTTCGTGATTCGGACCGTGCCGTGTAATGATACCTACCTACCTACTTACCGGGGAAAAGAGAGCCAAATCTAGGATAGTTGGGAATGTGGTTCGGAAAAAGGCGAAATGACGTGATGGCAAACATACGCACACTGATACGAGGCATCTGCTCAATACTGTAGTATTTCGTTCAAATCGACAGTCACGCGTCACGCACCCCCCTGTCGATATCGAAATTTGGCAAGGGTCACGCGTCACGCGGCCGTTTGTCGAACCTCCCGAGCGTCACACAGGGCTCAAAATCACCTGTAAGACCCAAAAAAGCCAAAATTTTCGATTCGATGTCGAAAATTTCGTTGATGTCACGCCAAATTTTGGCTGTTGTCGAAATGTCGAATTGATTTTTTGGGTCACGCGTCACACCCAGTGTCGATTTGAACGAAATACTACAGTACATGAGGTATTTGGAATGATATTTTTGTAACTGTCTCATCTGCCGAAAGGTGTCCCAAAATAATCTTGCGAGGCTGAGAATCTATCAGGCCTCCCTGGCACCTCCGCAAGAAGTAGAGGTCCCCTTTCACGATGTCGTGGTCTGTATGTCTCAATCCATGCTCATATACTCTTTGGGTTCCAATATACACAGGATGAAGGGACCGAGCCCGTTCCCATAAATACCGTCTCGGGCCCACTTACTAACGCCGAGCTCGCTTACCAATCTCGTGAGTTCGGGCTCAGTCACTACTCCCGAGGGCAATTTCTGCACCTGGAGTTCACTATTTTTATACTATCCCGTGACCATTATTCAATATCGTACGGACGGTTTCCGTAGTGGTGCTGACCTAGAGTAGATAAGCAGGCATGACTTCGGAGGCAACTCCCCGTCCGTCACCGTCAGTGGAAACCCTCAACCATTACGATGACCACCGTCGTATCAGGATTCCCCCCGCACGCGAGCACATTCGCAGCCAGGAAATAATTGCGGCATCGGATCTGTTGTTCCTTGAGACCTGGCCGTTTGCGTCGCAAAATGAACGGGATATCTTCGTGAAATCTAACTTTGCCTCTTTGTTTGCAAAGGTGGACTCATTTCCGTTCACTCGCTCATTCCGCTCAAGTGAAGCCGCAGCCATACCGGACGGAGAATTCGAGAAAATGATCTGGACCAGCAGGCTCGCCACATTGTTATGGCTGACTGACGACTGGATCGAAAGAGAGGTGCGTGTCTCATCTACAGCGATAGCATTCATTGGCCAGCGATCTATATTTACACGTAGTAGATTGCAGATAACGGTGCCTGCAGCCTCCCGAGCGTATGGCAGGGATAATCACCGGCAGATTGGTATGCACCCAGAGACACGGTGTCGACGACACGGTATTTCGTCGAAATCTGACGATTCCCAGGTTCCAAGGCCGGATCACAGTGGAAGAATTAATGAATCGTGTTTTCCGTGGCATGGAAGCAACCACTGGAATTGAGATGTATAGGCAGTTTACCCGATGATATGTGAATTCCTGAGGTACGCGTCAAGGACGAGGTGAAAACAAGTTTGTTATTGAAAGTGTTATCCAGAAGCCAACACCCGCCGATATACAGGAGCATGCCAGAGTTCCTGGACTACAGGCGCCTCAATTTTGGTGGTGACTTCATCCTCGCGGTTACCCGTTATGCAATCGATACATATGTCACGGACGACGAGTTGCAAAATCCTCTCCTGGCTGCATGCCAGACGTTGGCCATCGGTACGTAAATGTATTTTAGGAGTGCATGGGCCACGGCTGAGCCAATGCTCCAGAGGCATTGATGATGGAGAACGGTGGGTGGTCGTGCTTGTTGTCGACAACGGTCCTCATTCAGTAGATGTCGCGTCATATGAAATGGAAGTACAGGAGAATACAGCGGACAATAATGTCGTCACGATGTTGTTGAAACACGGAGTCGATGGCCATACGTTCACTTCTGCATCTGCTGCCAAGATCTATGTCCGAAACGAATCGAACAGTGTGAGGTGAAGCTCCAAGGCGCCATTTCCTCGGCGTTCGCCGACAGCGTCCTCGGAGAATCAAATACCATTCGCCGGTGGCTTGCGCTCTACCTTATGTCCTGAGTGGAAAAACGTGGTTTTGCCAGCAGGTAAGCAATCACCGTTACCAGAGACGTCACTCACGTCTGCTGTCATCAGACGCCCCGATACAATTTTCGGGAATGCCTGTTCCACGTAAGGTAATACATCTCGAAGGGGTGGGTGACATCTTGGTCGTTCGGAACGGTAACAGGTCAATGGGGCGGTCTCGAGTGCTTTAGCACTAATACATGCCGGAGAATGTAAAGGATTAAATAGCCAACATGACAGTGAGATCGTGATAAATAACTCACTACTGTGAAGATACTAATGGGGGGTGGCCAAGTGTATAGCGCGAAACAGAAGTGACCTGTTCATCAGAGGAAGCTTTTTGAGCAAAAAACCTCACTTTGTCGTCGTCTCTGGTCTTCCTGCTCATTGCCTCCGCTCTGGCCCTGCCCACCAAGCATCAAGTGCGCTTCATAATCCACCACCAGTAGGACAACGACTCGCGGATCGGAAGTGAAATTAAGCAGACTGAGTATTTCACAAAGGACTGCACAACATTGCGACGATCTCAAGCAACAGGCAATGCCCCGCCACAGGGCCGAATACACGTTGCTTCGGCCGAAGGATGGATGGGTGAGTCGTGGAAGCGATGCAAGCCCGGATCATGTCTCTCAATCACCATCCCTCCAGTTGCGAAGGTCGAGATGCGTGATGTGGGCGAAGAGGGGGAGCGTGAAGCTCGGTGGGCGGGGGTGAAATAAGCTGTGCACATCGACAGACAACCGCTATACTGAGGATGTTCGAGAGACGGCAACAAAGAGCCACTCCCGACGAGAGCCAGATTTGTGGTCACATCACACCCGGAGAGCACTGCGCCAAAGAACTCCATGGGGAGTGGTCCGAGATCAGAGCTTTTTTTCTAGTATCAATCCGTCGCCGATGAAAACAAACCGAGTGTAGGCTTCAGATTTTATCGCACTCGGCCGCCTTTCGGCGACGAGCACCACCTATGGCATGGAATCCGACGTTTGTAGCGTCCGTTTATAGGGAGGTGATGTGTGCGGAACCCTCGGCTGCAGATAGTGTCAACCGCCCAGGCATGCTAAAAGAGAATAATGAAGCGTGCCTTCGAGCTCCCATTCCCTAAGGAGCCGCTACTCTCTATTGGAAATCAAGTTAGTCGCGAATGGCGGCATCCTGAACACGCACATTTCTTCCTGTTGTTGAACAGCTTGCTTTTGTTTCGCCTCAAATATGACAGCTTCCTCCGCGATTCATGCGCTGAAGGTTGAGGTTTATGCCATGCAAAAGGTGGTCTTTTCAATCTGGTAACATCAATATTGTCCAGGTCAATGACCTTGAAAACATACCGTCCGGCATCAAATTCTTTTTCGATCTGTTTCCAGCGCACAACGATTAACCAAACACCTGACCTGGAGATACTATGATTCGGTGACGGGCTCAAAACGGACCTGTCAAAGTTCACGCGACCAGATCCAACAATATTCGACAGAAACGCGGACCTGAACAAATGGCTCGAGTAAGTAGGGATGCAGGGAGTAAAGTTCGGGCCATTCCATCATTACTGCCACGCAGGCAGGGATCGACGGTACACAGGGAACGTCATGTCATCCATGGACACATCCACAATCGCAGTAATGACTTCTGACTGCGAGATTATTTTAGAATTTGGAGTGTACCTGAATACGGGTGTTCATCTCGAGGAAAAGAAGTCCCGATGTGATTATCAACCAGGAATTCGACCGTTCCTGTATGGACTAAGTGTTCCATCGGGTAATGAACGAAATAAATGTGCCTGCCGAGTTGTACTTCACAGACGCACCCAACCCAGTTGCGGCTGCGCACATCCTCGCCCTCAATTCTGCATATCCACTGAGTCAATAAAATGCAGGACACTTGAGAATGAATAGAACTACCTGGACCCCCAGCTAAGAACGGGCTAGCTGTCTCCTCGATAATGTTCTGGTGCCTGCGCGG